>VZQC01006035.1:422283-544470 GCA_009823505.1 Rhizomys pruinosus | reverse complement strand
TACATTTCTTTTTTGGTGAAATAATCAGTCTGCAGGGCTTGGTATGTAATTCTTTTTTTTTTTTTCTTTTTCCTTTTTTTCTTAACTTCTTTTCCTGCCCTTTTGGGGCTACCAGAAAGATATGTGTTTACTGGCTAGTTCAGGAAGCCTTGAGTTCTCATCTGAGAGTCTGGTTAATTTGTGTATGTGGGGGGGGGGTTGTCTCCATAAACTGCCTAATCAATTTCTACCTTCTGTTTAGTTATGTTACCCTCTGAAAAGGGTCACCCCAATCGCCAGAAGGGAATCGGGATGCCAACTGCTCTAACTTCTTCCATGCATTGGGTGTGGCAACTGGGGTATCCCCCATTCAGAGTGTCAATCTAAAGAACCCCCAAAAGCATAACATAGAGGGGGAAAAGTCCTTGACTGGTGCCTGTAAAAGTGAAATGGAAGGCAGGAGTGGTAGGTAAATGATCTAGGCAGAGGACCAGGAGAGGTAAGAACTAGGTGAAATCAAAGTGACAGGGTGTGTTTTGTTTTGTTTTGTTTTGTTTTGTTTTAGTCTTGAGACAGGGTTTCCTTTTTAGCCCCAGGCTGTCCTGGAACTCGCTTTGTAGAACAGGCTTGCCTTGAACACACAGAGATCCTCTTGCCCTGCCTCCCAGTGCTAGGATTAAAGGTGTGTGCCACCAAGGGGTTTCTTTTGAGACAGGGTCTCCCTATAGCCCCAGTTGGCCTGGAACTCACTCTGTAGACCAGGCTGGCCTTGAACTCACAGAGATCTGCCTGCCTCTGCCTCCCGAGTGCTAGGATTAAAGGTGTGCGCCACCACACCCACTTTAAAGATGGTTCTTAGCCACCATGTGGGTGCTGGGAATCGAACCTGGGTCCTCCACAAGAGCATTCTGTGCTCTTAACCGCTGAGCCATCTCTCCAGGCCCCACCACGTTGTTTTGTTTTGTTTTGAAGCTATTTTTCTTGCCTGGTCTGGTAGAGCATGTCTTTAACCAAAGCCAGCAGCACTCAGGAGGCAGAAGCAGGTGATCTCTATGAGTTCAGGGGCAGCTAGGTCTACGTAGAGAGTTCAGGGACAGCTAGGACTACAGGGAGACCCTGTCTCAAAAACACACACACACACACACACACACACACACACACAAATAAATTCTATTAAGACTAAAAAGTCAGTATGGCAGCATTTACTTTTTTCAAGTCTTAAGTTAGCAGGCTAGAGATGTAGCTCCATGGCAGAGTAGCTTCATGGGCAAGGGCTCCATTCCCAGCAGGACAAATAGAACTTAGTTTAGAGGGAATTGACTAGGCTGGAGAGATGGCCTAGCGGTTAAGAGCGCTGACCGCTCTTACAGAGGACGCGGGTTCGATCCCCAGCACCCACGAGAACCGTCTGAAACTCCAATTCCANAGTTTCAGACGGTTCTCGACCGCCATGTGGGTGCTCTTAACCCCTAGGCCATCTCTCCAGCCCTGAACTCCTATAATTATTTTAGCAGCTAAGTTTTTTAATTTAAAAATTAAAAATAAATTTGGTCTTTTGGAGACAGGGTCTCCCTGCAGCCCCAGGTGTCCCTATGTAGACCAGATTGGCCTTGAACTCACAGAGACCAGTCTGCCTCTGCCTACCAAGTGATGGGATTAAGGCTGTGCACCACCATGCCTACTAAAAAAAAATATGTGTATGGATGTTAGGCCCTGTGTACAATGCACATGGAGGTTAGACAAGGACATTGGATACTCTGGAACTAGAGTTACTGATACTTGTTAGCTGCCATGTGTGTGCTAGGATTTGAACACAGGTCTTCTGCAAGAACAACCAGTGGTAAACCACTTTGCTATCTCTCCAGCCCCATAGCTAACAATTTTTTCAAGTACTAAAATAATAACATAATACTATGATTAATATTTGTGTTATGTGTGTATATAACATATTTTAACATATTTTTAACAATTTTATAGTAGAACACGATTGCATCTGCCATAAATAAATATGTATTATAAATAAATAATTTTAATGTTATCAAACTGACTTGAGATTTATTCATTAATATATTTTTTAAATATATATAGCTATTTATCTCATTACGATTATAAAATAGGACCTTATGCTATATGAATACTTTGTATGTTCATTGGTCTGATTTACTTTAAAATTTTTTTTTTTATTTTATTTATTTTTTGAATGTGTATGAATGTACTGTCTGCATGTAGGTTTGTGCACCCGTGTCGTGCAGTGCCGCGGAGGTCAGAAGAGGGTCTCGGATTCCCCTGGAACTGGAGTTCTCCTGGAATTGGAGTTACAGACGGTTTTTAGCCGCCATGTGGGTGCTGGGGATCGAACCCGGGTCCTCTGTAAGAGCAGTCGGTGCTCTTAACCGCTAGGCTATCTCTCCAGCCCCTCATCATTCTTTCCAATAAGAGGTAGAAAGGCAGTCTCTGAGGAGGAAGGAGTGCAGTTAGGAGAGAGAATGGAAGCAAGGAGGCTGAGCTGTTCTCCACAGGCTCTGCAGCTTCCTCCAGATGACATTGGTGTGATTCTTGTTTCTCAGGCAGGCACCCTGCAGAAGAGTCACTGGGGCTAAAGAGATGGCTCAGCAGTTAAAAGAGCACTGGCTGCTCTTGCAAAGGACCCAGGCTTGGTTCCTAGAACCCATAGCTGTCTATCATTTCAGTTCCAGGGTATCCAACCCCCTCTTCTGACTTCTTGGGCGTTTTGCATACATGGTACACTCACATACATGCAGACAAAACATTCATAGAGATAAAATAAAAATAGCTGGGCACGGTGGGGCAGTCCTTTAACCTCAGCACTCAGGAAGCAGAGGCAGGTGGATCTCTGTGAGTTCAAGGCCGGCCTGGTCTACAAAGCAAGTTCCAGACCAGCTGGGGCTCTAGGGAGACCCTGTCTCAAAAAGACATAAATTAAATTAATTAATTAAATAATTAATTAAATGAAAAAAGGCAGCCACTGCTACACAGTACTAGTGGACTTAATGCTTTTCCACAGAGCCCTGAGATTAGGTAGAGTTTCTCTTGCCTACAAATTTGAGGATATCTCACATTGAATCTGTGAGATAATGTGCTTCAGCCCACACTGTTAGTGAACTTGAAAGCAGGGGTCCACATTCTAAGATGCTTATGTTGCCATATGAAGGCACTGGTAGACCCTGAGGGTTCCTAAGGTGAGAGGTACTGTCCACAGAGTATGGAGGAAGCTGGGAAAGAGGTGATAGACATTGAGCTGGATGTGTGTAGAGATCTCTCTTTAAGATTCTAGAGCTGGGGTGCTCTTAAGAACAAGTTTGAATTTACTCAAATCAGTGAAGAGCCTTATGGTCACTTTGGTTAGCAGTGGGAATGGAGTGGCAAAAGTGCTTCTCGTGGGAATAAGGGTTGGTGGTAGCTTCTGCTGGGGACACTTAAGTATGGCACCTGGCCAGGGGTCATTGTGACTCTTTTCTGCATGCCTGAGTCCAGGCCTGTTTATCTGCTTTGGATGGGGATATGATGAGATCTGTACTGTTTGGCATGCAGACCCTCATTGCTGTCTGCTTTGATGGTGAGCCCTTGCCATGGCCACCCCTTCTGCCCTCCACTGCCAGCCATGTGCTGGAGTTAGGAAGACCATGTACTGCTTATGGAATCTTGTTTCCTTTGGAAGTAGAAGCAAAGCATGAAAACACTGGAATGGAAAGGAGAAAGTAGTAGGTTTGTAAAATGCAATGTCTCGGTGGGAAATATAACAATGAAATACACAGCTGTATCCCTTTCTCAAAGTGGTAATCGTGGGGTTGAGCCTCGGTTTGGAGAGGAACAGAGGATTGGGAGAAGTGTGGATAATGCTGGAGATACTTCTCATGAAAGAACAAAGAGACATCTATTTTGTGCACTGTCCCAGGAGGACAGGGCTCTAGGTAGTGGTGCCACCTCCTCTAGTACTATCTTGGAATGCTGACACAAAGTAGCACCAGAGGTCTTTATTTTTCTCCTTGTGCTGGGAGGCAAAGGTGGCTCAGGGCCCACTCCTTTCAAAACTATAGCAATGCTCTGTCTCCTCCAGCTCTTGGGTACAGCCCTTGTTTCATGAACAGATCACTCTAATCTTCCCTAATTCCACTCAACCACCTCTCCATATGCCTATGTGAACACTGAGCTTTAGAAAATTGAGGACTTGCTGGGTGTGGTGGCGCACTCCTTTAATCCTAGCACTTGGGAGGCAGAGGCAGGTGGATCTTTGTGAGTTCAAGGACAGCCTGGTCTACATATAGAGTGAGTTCCAGGACAGCTGGGGCTACCGGGAGACCTTGTCTCAAAAAGACCAAAAAAAGAAAGAAAAAAAAAAAGAAAATTGAGGACTCATCTTCATTCAGAAGGTCCTTATCTTACAAGTGAGGGCTGCATCCCAGGTTATATTGGTGTGGAATTGGGCTCTGTGAGTCTAGTTCTGGATAGAGATAGGTGTAGTGGGCATGTCGAAAGGGCCTGGCCTACTAGGGGCTACTACCAGTTCAGTGCTTCATAAGCACCCTACCTGGAGTGAGGCCAGTGAGGCCACCCATGTCCAGTGCTTTGGAGCAGCCAGAGTGCTGTAGAACACTTTTAGGTTCCTTAATGGGGTCATTTTTCACTTGACTTATAGCTTAGTAATGGGGTCATTTTCTTCAGAGCACTTCAGATGTTTTGGAGCCAGCAGTCCCATTTCAGGTAATGTCTATATATAAAAAAGAAAAATCTTGTTTTTTTTTTTTTTTTTAATGTGTACGAGTATATTGCCTGCATGTGTGTAAATGCACCTGTGTTGTGGAATGCCTGTGGAGGTCAGAAGAGGGTTTTGTATCCCCTGGAACTAGAGTTGTAGAGCAGTTGGTGCTCTTAACCACTGAACCATCTCTTCAGCCCTGAAAATCTTAGTCTCGATGCCTAAAGAAGAATGGTGTTGGTGTGGATTGCAGATGGTATCAGGGATGCCTTCTACTTGCTGAAGGAGGGATGGAGGACTGTGTCTGCTGTTGTGTGCATGTTGGTGCTATCTAAGGAGTGCCTCTTCTTGACATTAGTATGGAGGGACTGGCTGCAGGTCAGAGAGGGTTGCATGTGGACATGGTTCATGGCCACATGCTAAGTTGGTCAGAAGCCACACACATTTCCACACAAAGCCCAGCTGAGGACAGTAACTATAGAAACCAGGTTGTCTCCTATGTCAGTGTGAAAATGCAGAGATCTGGATGAGGCAGGCAAGGATTTCTGCAGTGGAAGCCCCTTTGTCCTCTAGTCCTTTGTCTATCCTGAAGAAAGCCAGTTGCCAACATTCCTCATGTAGCCACCTTAGTGGTGAAGCCCTGGGGACAGATGCACACCTACACTTGGTGGTGCTGACAGGTCACCTTATATAGTACCCTGTCTCCTGCCCTTCTTTCCCCATTCTTCCTGCCTTTTTTTTTGTGTCTTAGAAAGTGAGGCCAAGGATTGTGGTGGGGTAGAGCCAGAAGTGAGAGCCTCAGGAATGTGTTGGAGGGGTTGTGTCTGGGGTAGGGAGAGTAAGTAGAACTCAAACATAACCACTGCATGTTAGGCCATGCGAGCAGTGATTCCTAGAGAGGAGATGGCTTGGGACATAAGGGGCCTGGTAAACTGAGTCAGCAAGAAAGGACTTGGGGTTGGCAGTGAGTTTACAGGATGGCTGAATCTCTGAATGATATTTTCAGGAGGAGTGGCCTGGACCAGGTCAGTCCAGATAAATGGAGACTCTGGTGGTTGGGTAGGAGCTACTCTCTGGGAGGTAGACAGCCTAGAACAACCTAAGGTCCAAAGCTCTTGGGGCAGAACTTCTGCTGGGTTGTGACTGATAGCTGCTGGCTGAGAGCGCCTCTTAAGAGAATGGAGAGCCGGGTGTGATGGCGCATACCTTTAATCCCAGCACTCTGGAGGCTGAGGCAGGTGGATCTCTGTCAGTTCAAGGCCAGCCTGGTCTACAGAGCGAGTTCCAGGCCATCTGGGGCTACAGGGAGACCCTGTGTCAAAAAGACACCCCCCCCCCAAAAAAAAAGGAGAGACAGGCTGGGCCTGGTGGCCTCAACCTTTATACTCGGGAGGCAGGCAGATCTGTGTGATCGAGGCCAGCTCGGGCTACAGGGAGACCCTGTCTTTAAAAAAAAAAAAAAAAAGGACGGGTGTGGTGGTGCAGGAAGATCTTGTCTCAAAAAGAACCAAAAACCAAACAAAAAAAATAAAAAAAAAAACTAAAAATAAAAAACCAAATGTTACTCTGCAGCTGGAGGATGGACTAGCAGTTCAGAGTGCTGACTGCTCTTGCAGAGGACCCAGCTTTGGTTCCCAGCACCCTCATGGTGGTGAACAGCTGTCCATAACTCCAGTTCTAGGGGTTCCAGCGCCTTCTGATCTCTGCAGGCATTGCACAACACAGGTGCCACTTACATGCCAGCAATACATAAAATAAAAACAATGTTTTTTTTTTAAATGGAGAGATGGGAGCACATTCCACACCAGACCCATAGAGGACAAAGCAGAATGGCACAGAAAGTGGTTGCCAAGGAAGAACAGCCTGGGCGCCAAAGGGAGGCCCCTGACCCACGGTACCTGAGAGGACTTGGGAAAAGTGAAATAATGTGCACTTGAAATTAAAATACTGAGAGAGTGTATGTGTATTCAGGATTTTCAGAAAAATTTGGAGGAGCTCAAGTGTCTTTGAGATCTCCAATCATAGATGAGTCTCCCAGACTGTTTCAGCATTTGGGAGCATGTGTGAACAAGTGGAGAATTCAGTTTCAGAAAAATTGGGACCTTGCCCAGAGTAGTAGGAGAGTTAGCAATAAGCACAGGCCCCATGAGGAGCTGGGGAACAGTGAATGGGCAGGAGAGGTATTTGTGGGCAAAGGATAATTTCAATCCTGGACAAAATGCTGACACACAAGCTACCTTCTCTGTCCTGTACGATGCCTGGGGCTGGGTTATTGTGGGTTATTGTAGCTATGTCCTTAGGGTGCTATTGTGTGTATTTTTCATGGCTTAAGATCCTTTTATTATAACGATTTGATATGACAAAGCCCTTGAAGGCTTTTTATTACAGAAAGTTTCAAGTGAACTTCCAAGTAAGGGCAGTATCAGACAGACCCCTAGGAACCTATTCCACAGGGCTTGAACCCAAGACCCACACACTTGCTGTTCCTGCTTGTCATTACCAGCAGTCTGGGTGACTGCTGTTCTTAGTCTCAGCAAAATGAGTATATGTGCAGTCACCATTTTTCAAATAGGATGTATTTCAAATAGGATGTAAACTTTATAAAGACAATTCTCAGGACCACAAGTCACAGACTAACCACAAGTACACTCATAGTAGGAGATTTCATACCCCACTGAGTCCTTTGGATAGGTAACAGAGAGACAATAAAACAGAAGAGAACATCTGAACTGAACGATTGATACACCAAATGGACTCCATAGACCTCTAACCGAACATTCATCCTAATACCAGAGAATACACTTCTACTCAGCACCCCACAGAACATTCTCCAAAATCGACCACATACTGGGACACAGAAGAAACCTCTACAAATAACAAAAAGATTGAAATAATTTCCATGCATTCTATCAGACCCACAGTGCAATAAAGCTCAACATCAACACCAGGACAAGCCCTCCTGCCTACAAAACACATGGAGACTAAACAACACACTCTTGAATAATGAATGGGTCAAGGAAGAGATAAAGAAAGAAAGAGATAAAGAGATAAAGAAAGAGATAAAAGAAAGCATTCCTGGAACTGAATGACAATGACAATACAACACAACAAAACCTATGGGAGATACCTTAAAAGCAGTCCTAAGAGGAAGTTTATAGCCCTGGGTGCCACAATTAGAAAAACAGAAAGAGCAAACAAGTGAACGATCTAACACTACAGCTAAAAGCACTTGAGAGGCACAACAGATGAACCCTTAAATGCAACAGAAGGAAGAGAGATAACAAAACTCGAGCAGAAAATAAGAAAATAGAAACAAAGAAAAGAATACAAAAAACTCAAATGAAGCCAAAAGTTGGTTCTTTGAAAGAATAAAAAGATAGACCTCTAGCCCAGTTACCCAAAGAAAGAACAACTCCAAATCAATTACAATCCGTATGAAAAGGGAAATATCACAACAGACAGGAAAGAATCCAGAAATCATATGGAATATTACAAGAACCTATATTCTACCAAGTTTGAAAACCTAGAAGAAATGGATGAATATCTGAAATCCTGGGAATCACCAAAGCTCGGCCAAGAAGAGATCAGCAGCTTAACAGACCCATAACATATGAAGAAATAGAGGATGTAGTAAGAAGCCTCCCAACTCAAAAAAGCCCAGGCCCAGAACGGTTTCACGGCAGAATTCTATAAAAACATTCAAAAAGACCTACCAACCATTATTACTGAAACTTGTTTAGAAGTATACAAATCAGAGGAATTCTCCAAATTCCTTCTATGAAGCCAGCATCACTCTATTACCAAAACCAGGCAAAGATCCAAACTAAAAAGGAGAAATTATAGACCCATCTCCCTAATAAACACAGATGCCAAAAATTCTAAACAGGATCTGGCAAATGCATACAGACTCACATCAAGAAGATTCATTCCATCATGACAAGTTGGATTCATACCAGAGATGCAGGGATGGTTCAAACTAACAAAACAAATAAACATCATCAAACACATAACAGAATCAAAGACAAAAACCACACCATCATCTCAATTGATGCCTTTGCAAATCAATTGATTTTCCCTTTGACAAAATCCAGCATCCCTTCAATGCTTAAAGTCCTAGAAGGAATTGGATTGGAGGGACCATTTCCTCAATGTAATCAAAGCCATATACAGGAAACCCACAGCCAATATCATCCTAAAAAGGGAAATGAACAGAAACATTCCCTTTAAAAGAAGGTAGGAACTCGGCAAGGCTGCCCCCTGTCACCACTCCTCTTCAATAAGTGCTTGAACACTTTGCTAGGGCATAAAGGCAAGAAAAGGAAATTAAAGGAGTACTAATTGGAAAAGAAAGATTCAAAGCTATCCCTATTTGCTGATGATATAATTGTCTTACTTAAGATGCTAAAAAAATCACATCACAAGAAAACCCCTAGAAAAGATTAACAGCTTCAGCAAAGTGGCAGGATACAAAATTAACCTTAAAAAATCAATGGCCTTTCTTTACACCATGAACAAGCAAACTGGAGAAGAATTCAAAGAGACCTTCCCACTCACAATAGCCTCAAAAACAATAAAATACCTAGGAACACCTAACCAAAGACACCAAAGATCTCTACAACAAAAAATTTTAAACCTTTAAAAAGAAGAAATTGAAGAAGACATCAGAAGATGGAAAAACCTCCATGCTCATGGATTGGGAAATTAACATTGTAAAAAATGTCCATTTACCAAAACTTTGTATAGATTTAATGCAATTCCAATCAAAATCCCCAAGAGTTTCTTCACAGGCCTGGAAACAAAAGTTCTTGTAATTCATTTGGAAAAACAAGACCCCGAATAGCCAAAACAACCCCGAGTGAAAAGAGCTACACAGGGGGAATCTCTATACCAGACTTCAAAGTATACTACAGGGCTATAGTCATAAAAACAGCCTGGTACTGGCACAGAAACAGACCCTGTTGACCAAATAGAACAAAACCGAAGATCCAAATCTGAGCACATACAATTTCAGCCATCTTATTTTCACAAGGGGGCCAAGAAGCCACAATGGAGAAGACAGCAATCTTCAGCAAGTGGTGTTGGCAAAACTGGATCACCACTTGTAGAGAATGAAATTAAACCCCTACCTCTCGCCCGGTGAAAAAAGTCAACTCCAGATGGATCAAAGACCTCAACGTGAAACCCAATCTAAAGGTGATAGAAGAAAAATTGGCAGCAAACTACAGACATAGGGTAGGAAAAGACTTCCTAAATCAGACAGCAGCTGCGCAAAATTAAGGTCGACAATTGACAATGGGACCACATTAAACTCAAAAACTTCCGTACATCAAAGAAAACAATCAAGGAAGTGAAGAGAAATCCACAGAGTGGGAGGAAACCTTCATCATGCTACATACATATGACAAAGCATTGAATTCCAGAATATTATAAACTACTCAAAAAGCAAAAGAAAAGCAAGAAAACAAAATGACCCACTCAATAGATGGAGCAAAGAACTGAACAGAGACTTCACAAGTGAGGAATTAGAGATGCTGGAAACACTTAAGAAGTGTTCAATCACTAATCATTAAGGAAATGCCACAAAACCACTTTAAGACTACATCTTACTCCAATAAGAACTGGCTAGGATCAAGAAACAAAATGATACCAAGTGCTGGAGAGGTTGTGGGGAAGGGGAACACTCATCCACGCCGATGGGAATGTAAAACTCGTACAGCCACTATGGAAAGCAGTGTGGGAGAACCTTGGAAGACTTGAATGAACTTGCCACCCGACCCGCCATACCACTCCTGGGCATGTTACCGTCAAGACTCACTCCACCACAGAGTACATGCACAGCCATGTTTATTTCGCTGTCCTTCAACAATAGCAAGGAGCTGGAACCAAACCCAAATGCCCCTCAACTGATGAGTGGATAGAGAAAATGCTGGTACATCTACACAATGGAGTTCTATGTAGCAGTAAAAGAAAGACGACATCATGAAGCTTTGCAGGAAAATGGCTGGAGCTAGAGGACATCATGCTGAGTGAAGTAACACAGTCCCAGAAAAACAAACGACGAAT
Organism: Rhizomys pruinosus; assembly: GCA_009823505.1. NCBI lineage: Eukaryota > Metazoa > Chordata > Mammalia > Rodentia > Spalacidae > Rhizomys > Rhizomys pruinosus. The sequence goes on along the minus strand of VZQC01006035.1, from coordinate 533,711 downwards.
GGTATCACTCATCTGTGGAATGCTAGTGCCAATTTCCTGGTTGTATTTCTTGTGTAGGGCCCCCTGAGCTTTTGTCCAAAGCAGTTGGGTGTAATGCATATGGGAAACAACAAACAGAAAGGACTGCATCAAAAGCTGACTGAAACAGTGAACTTCTGCTCAAACAAGTCAACTTCCTCATGGAGAAATATGAGAAAGACTGAGAAAGAGATGAAAAGCATGTTTGGGCAGAATGCATGAGCTCTGGTGGGGTGGGGGGATAGGGTGGGGGACATGGGTCTAGATTTGGTTAAAAAAAATAAAATAAATTTATGTGAAAAAAAATAGGATGTTGTATTAGTCAGGGTTCTCTAAAGAAACAGAAGCAACAGGACAAATATGTAGCTATATACAATTTATTGATTTGCTCATGTGACAGAGTTTAAAGAGTCCAACTTAGCTGCCCACTGGAGAGCTGAGAATCCAGGACTGCTCAGTCCTGCAAGGCTTGGATTCTCAGTAGTCCCAATTCTGGTGCTGAAGGCCTAGATGGATCCAAGAGAAGTGCCGGTCCCTGCCACGTAACGCTGGAATAGAACCAGGTTGTCAGTAAGATTCAGCAAGACAACTCACATGACAAGGCAAGAACCAGAAAAAGGGACCAGCTTCCACTGCCATGGCCTTAATACTGTCAGCTCAGAGAAGGTAAACGCCCAATTTGGGGTTGGGCCATCTGCGGTTTGAGGTGCAGTCCACATCCGAAGATCCTTTTTCTCTTATTTTTCCTTAGTATCAGTCAAATTGACACCCAAGGATTAACCATCACAGATGTAATACAGAACACCTTCGCTTTTAGTTTCCAGAGCTGCCTTGTTAGCAAGGCTATCTGTATTATCTCTGTAAAGTAATTGCAAAATCTTGTAGGGTCCCCTATGTAACAAGCTCAGGTCCGAATCCCTTTCTTTCCGTTCCATCCAGCATTTGCTCCTCATTCAGTTTCCATACTTTGAAAATGATTACTGTCTCACTCCCAGATGCAAACTCCTCCTACCCCTTCCCCCCAGCTCTGCTGCTGCTGCTCAGCATCTGTCCTCTTGTAGTTTTCCAACATGTCCTTCTGCTAACCTTTTCCTGGCAAGCCTGGCTGGCTGAGATGAGCTGCTGGGTCTCTGGTTTCCTCTCGACTAGCAGGGACAGCTGCACTCATGCATGGAGATCCTGGCCTGTGTCTTCTCNAAATTTTTTTTTTATTAATTTTATTTATTTCTGTATGTGTGAATGTACTGTCTGCATGCAAGTTTGTGCACCCGTGTCGTGCAATGCCGTGGAGGTCAGAAGAGGGTGTTGGATTCCCCTGGAACTGGAGCTCTCCTGGAATTGGAGTTTCAGACGGTTCTCGACCGCCATGTGGGTGCTCTTAACCCCTAGGCCATCTCTCCAGCCCTGAACTCCTATAATTATTTTAGCAGCTAAGTTTTTTAATTTAAAAATTAAAAATAAATTTGGTCTTTTGGAGACAGGGTCTCCCTGCAGCCCCAGGTGTCCCTATGTAGACCAGATTGGCCTTGAACTCACAGAGACCAGTCTGCCTCTGCCTACCAAGTGATGGGATTAAGGCTGTGCACCACCATGCCTACTAAAAAAAAATATGTGTATGGATGTTAGGCCCTGTGTACAATGCACATGGAGGTTAGACAAGGACATTGGATACTCTGGAACTAGAGTTACTGATACTTGTTAGCTGCCATGTGTGTGCTAGGATTTGAACACAGGTCTTCTGCAAGAACAACCAGTGGTAAACCACTTTGCTATCTCTCCAGCCCCATAGCTAACAATTTTTTCAAGTACTAAAATAATAACATAATACTATGATTAATATTTGTGTTATGTGTGTATATAACATATTTTAACATATTTTTAACAATTTTATAGTAGAACACGATTGCATCTGCCATAAATAAATATGTATTATAAATAAATAATTTTAATGTTATCAAACTGACTTGAGATTTATTCATTAATATATTTTTTAAATATATATAGCTATTTATCTCATTACGATTATAAAATAGGACCTTATGCTATATGAATACTTTGTATGTTCATTGGTCTGATTTACTTTAAAATTTTTTTTTTTATTTTATTTATTTTTTGAATGTGTATGAATGTACTGTCTGCATGTAGGTTTGTGCACCCGTGTCGTGCAGTGCCGCGGAGGTCAGAAGAGGGTCTCGGATTCCCCTGGAACTGGAGTTCTCCTGGAATTGGAGTTACAGACGGTTTTTAGCCGCCATGTGGGTGCTGGGGATCGAACCCGGGTCCTCTGTAAGAGCAGTCGGTGCTCTTAACCGCTAGGCTATCTCTCCAGCCCCTCATCATTCTTTCCAATAAGAGGTAGAAAGGCAGTCTCTGAGGAGGAAGGAGTGCAGTTAGGAGAGAGAATGGAAGCAAGGAGGCTGAGCTGTTCTCCACAGGCTCTGCAGCTTCCTCCAGATGACATTGGTGTGATTCTTGTTTCTCAGGCAGGCACCCTGCAGAAGAGTCACTGGGGCTAAAGAGATGGCTCAGCAGTTAAAAGAGCACTGGCTGCTCTTGCAAAGGACCCAGGCTTGGTTCCTAGAACCCATAGCTGTCTATCATTTCAGTTCCAGGGTATCCAACCCCCTCTTCTGACTTCTTGGGCGTTTTGCATACATGGTACACTCACATACATGCAGACAAAACATTCATAGAGATAAAATAAAAATAGCTGGGCACGGTGGGGCAGTCCTTTAACCTCAGCCCTCAGGAAGCAGAGGCAGGTGGATCTCTGTGAGTTCAAGGCCGGCCTGGTCTACAAAGCAAGTTCCAGACCAGCTGGGGCTCTAGGGAGACCCTGTCTCAAAAAGACATAAATTAAATTAATTAATTAAATAATTAATTAAATGAAAAAAGGCAGCCACTGCTACACAGTACTAGTGGACTTAATGCTTTTCCACAGAGCCCTGAGATTAGGTAGAGTTTCTCTTGCCTACAAATTTGAGGATATCTCACATTGAATCTGTGAGATAATGTGCTTCAGCCCACACTGTTAATGAACTTGAAAGCAGGGGTCCACATTCTAAGATGCTTATGTTGCCATATGAAGGCACTGGTAGACCCTGAGGGTTCCTAAGGTGAGAGGTACTGTCCACAGAGTATGGAGGAAGCTGGGAAAGAGGTGATAGACATTGAGCTGGATGTGTGTAGAGATCTCTCTTAAGATTCTAGAGCTGGGGTGCTCTTAAGAACAAGTTTGAATTTACTCAAATCAGTGAAGAGCCTTATGGTCACTTTGGTTAGCAGTGGGAATGGAGTGGCAAAAGTGCTTCTCGTGGGAATAAGGGTTGGTGGTAGCTTCTGCTGGGGACACTTAAGTATGGCACCTGGCCAGGGGTCATTGTGACTCTTTTCTGCATGCCTGAGTCCAGGCCTGTTTATCTGCTTTGGATGGGGATATGATGAGATCTGTACTGTTTGGCATGCAGACCCTCATTGCTGTCTGCTTTGATGGTGAGCCCTTGCCATGGCCACCCCTTCTGCCCTCCACTGCCAGCCATGTGCTGGAGTTAGGAAGACCATGTACTGCTTATGGAATCTTGTTTCCTTTGGAAGTAGAAGCAAAGCATGAAAACACTGGAATGGAAAGGAGAAAGTAGTAGGTTTGTAAAATGCAATGTCTCGGTGGGAAATATAACAATGAAATACACAGCTGTATCCCTTTCTCAAAGTGGTAATCGTGGGGTTGAGCCTTGGTTTGGAGAGGAACAGAGGATTGGGAGAAGTGTGGATAATGCTGGAGATACTTCTCATGAAAGAACAAAGAGACATCTATTTTGTGCACTGTCCCAGGAGGACAGGGCTCTAGGTAGTGGTGCCACCTCCTCTAGTACTATCTTGGAATGCTGACACAAAGTAGCACCAGAGGTCTTTATTTTTCTCCTTGTGCTGGGAGGCAAAGGTGGCTCAGGGCCCACTCCTTTCAAAACTATAGCAATGCTCTGTCTCCTCCAGCTCTTGGGTACAGCCCTTGTTTCATGAACAGATCACTCTAATCTTCCCTAATTCCACTCAACCACCTCTCCATATGCCTATGTGAACACTGAGCTTTAGAAAATTGAGGACTTGCTGGGTGTGGTGGCGCCTCCTTTAATCCTAGCACTTTTGGGAGGCAGAGGAGGGAGCAGAGTGCCTTTGTTGATTCAAGACAGCCCCAAAAAAAAAAAATCAAGTGAGTTCACAGGACAGCTGGGGCTACCTGGGAGACCTTGTCTAAAAGACCAAAAAAAGAAAAGAAAAAAAAAAAAGGAAAAATTGAGGACCATCTTCATTCAGAAGGTCCTTATCTTACAAGTGAGGGCTGCATCCCAGGTTATATTGGTGTGGAATTGGGCTCTGTGAGTCTAGTTCTGGATAGAGATAGGTGTAGTGGGCATGTCGAAAGGGCCTGGCCTACTAGGGGCTACTACCAGTTCAGTGCTTCATAAGCACCCTACCTGGAGTGAGGCCAGTGAGGCCACCCATGTCCAGTGCTTTGGAGCAGCCAGAGTGCTGTAGAACACTTTTAGGTTCCTTAATGGGGTCATTTTTCACTTGACTTATAAGCTTAGTAATGGGGTCATTTTCTTCAGAGCACTTCAGATGTTTTGGAGCCAGCAGTCCCATTTCAGGTAATGTCTATCATAATAAAAAGAAAAAATCTTGGTTTTTTTTTTTTTTTTTATTTATATGTGTACGAGTACTTTGCCTGCATGTGTGTAATCGCACCTGGTTGTGGAATGCCCTGTGGAAGGTCAGAAGAGGTTTTGTATCCCTGGAACTAGAGTTGTAAAGAGCATTGGTGCTCTTAACCAGGCTGAAACTCAATCTCTCCAGCCCGAATAATCTTAGTCTCGATGGCCTAAAGAAGAATGGTGTTGGTGTGGATTGCAGATGGTATCAGGGATGCCTTCTACTTGCTGAAGGAGGGATGGAGGACTGTGTCTGCTGTTGTGTGCATGTTGGTGCTATCTAAGGAGTGCCTCTTCTTGACATTAGTATGGAGGGACTGGCTGCAGGTCAGAGAGGGTTGCATGTGGACATGGTTCATGGCCACATGCTAAGTTGGTCAGAAGCCACACACATTTCCACACAAAGCCCAGCTGAGGACAGTAACTATAGAAACCAGGTTGTCTCCTATGTCAGTGTGAAAATGCAGAGATCTGGATGAGGCAGGCAAGGATTTCTGCAGTGGAAGCCCCTTTGTCCTCTAGTCCTTTGTCTATCCTGAAGAAAGCCAGTTGCCAACATTCCATCATGTAGCCACCCTTAGTGGTGAAGCCCTGGGCAGAAATGCACACCTAACCACTTGGTGTGCTGACAAGGTCACCTTATATAGTACCGTGGCCCTGCCTTCTTCCCCATCAGTTCCTGCCTTTTTTTCTTGTGTCTTAGAAAAGTGAGGCCAAGGATTGTGGTGGGGTAGAGCCAGAAGTGAGAGCCTCAGGAATGTGTTGGAGGGGTTGTGTCTGGGGTAGGGAGAGTAAGTAGAACTCAAACATAACCACTGCATGTTAGGCCATGCGAGCAGTGATTCCTAGAGAGGAGATGGCTTGGGACATAAGGGGCCTGGTAAACTGAAGGTCAGCAAGAAAGACTTGGGTGTGGCAGTGAGTTTACAGGATGGCTGAATCCTCTGAATGATATTTTCAGGAGGAGTGGCCTGGACCAGGTCAGTCCAGATAAATGGAGACTCTGGTGGTTGGGTAGGAGCTACTCTCTGGGAGGTAGACAGCCTAGAACAACCTAAGGTCCAAAGCTCTTGGGGCAGACTTCTGCTGGGTATGTGACTGATAGCTGCTGCTGAGAGCGCCCTCTTAAGAGAATGGGTGAGCCGGGTGTGGATGGCGCAACCCTTTAATCCCAGCACTCTGGGGAGGTGAGGCAGGTGGAGCTCTGTCAAGTTCAAGCCAGCCTGGTCTACAGAGCGAGTTCCAGCCCATCTGGGGCTACAGGGGACACTGTGTCCAAAAAGACACCCCCCCCCAAAAAAAAAAGGCGAGAACAGAGCTGGCTCTGGTGGCCTCAACCTTTATACTCGGGAGGCAGGCAGATCTGTGTTGATCGAGGCCGTCTCGGGCTACAGGGAGACCGCTGTCCTTTAAAAAAAAACAAAAAAAAGGACGAGGTGTGGGTGGTTGCAGGACAGATCTTGTCTCAAAAAGAACCAAAAACCAAACACAAAACAAATAAACAAAAAAAACTAAAAATAAAAAAACCAATGTTACTGCCTGCAGCTGGAGTGATGGACTAGCAGTTCAGAGTGCTGACTGCTCTTGGAGAGGACCCAGCTTTGGTTCCAGCACCCTCATGGTGGATGAACAGCTGTCCATAACTCCAGTTCTAGGGGTTCCAGCGCCTTCTGATCTCTGCAGGCATTGCACAACCACAGGTGCCACTTATCATGCCAGCAATACATAAAATAAAAACAATGTTTTTTTTTTAATGGAGAGATGGGAGCACATTCCACACCAGACCCATAGAGGACAAAGCAGAATGGCACAGAAAGTGGTTGCCAAGGAAGAACAGCCTGGGCGCCAAAGGGAGGCCCCTGACCCACGGTACCTGAGAGGACTTGGGAAAAGTGAAATAATGTGCACTTGAAATTAAAATACTGAGAGAGTGTATGTGTATTCAGGATTTTCAGAAAAATTTGGAGGAGCTCAAGTGTCTTTGAGATCTCCAATCATAGATGAGTCTCCCAGACTGTTTCAGCATTTGGGAGCATGTGTGACAAGTGGAAAAAGGAAAAAAAAATTGTTAAAAGTTTTCCAGAAAAAATTAAGGGACTTGCCCAGTAGTAGGGAGTTAGCAATAAGCACAGGCCCAGAGGAGCTGGGGAACAGTGAATGGGCAGGAGAGGTATTTGTGGGCAAAGGATAATTTCAATCCTGGACAAAATGCTGACACACAAGCTACCTTCTCTGTCCTGTACGATGCCTGGGGCTGGGTTATTGTGGGTTATTGTAGCTATGTCCTTAGGGTGCTATTGTGTGTATTTTTCATGGCTTAAGATCCTTTTATTATAACGATTTGACATGACAAAGCCCTTGAAGGCTTTTTATTACAGAAAGTTTCAAGTGAACTTCCAAGTAAGGGCAGTATCAGACAGGACCCCTCAGGAACCTATTCCACAGGGCTTGAACCCAAGACCCACACACTTGCTGTTCCTGCTTGTCATTACCAGCAGTCTGGGTGACTGCTGTTCTTAGTCTCAGCAAAATGAGTATATGTGCAGTCACCATTTTTCAAAAATAGGATGTATTCAAATAGGATGTAAAACTTTAAAAGACAATTCTCACAGACCACAAGTCACAGACTAACCACAAGTACACTCATAGTAGGAGATTTCATACCCCACTGAGTCCTTTGGATAGGTCATAACAGGAAAAGACATAAAACAGAGAGAACATCCTGAACTGAACGATTGATACCCAAATGGACCTCCATGACCTCTAAAACCGAAACATTCGCATCCTAATACCAGAGAATACACTTCTACTCAGCACACCACCAAAACATTCTCCAAAAATCGCACCACAATACTGGGACACAGAAGAAACTCTACAAATAAAAAGATTGAAATAACTTCCATGTCATTCAGTCAAGACCCACAGTGCAATAAGCTCAACCATCAACACCAGGACAGCCCTCCTGCCTACAAGAAACACATGGAGATACAATCAACACACTCTGAATAATGAATGGGTCAAGGAAGAAATAAAGAAAGAAAGAGATAAGAGTAAAGAAAGGATAAAAGAAAAGCATTCCTGGAACTGGAATGACAATGACATACAACCACAACAAAAACCTATGGGATTACCTTAAAAGCAGTCCTAAGAGGAAGTTTATAGACCTGGGTGCCCACAATTAGAAAAAACAGAAAGAGACAAGACAAGTGAAACGATCTAACCACTACAGCTTAAAAGCACTTGAGAGGCAACAACAGATGAACAACCCTTTAAATGCAACAGGACAAGGACAGATAGATACAAAAATCACGAGCAGAAATCACCTAAGAAAATAGAACAAGAAAAGAATACAAAAAATCAATTGAAGCCAAAAGTTGGTTCTTTGAAAAGAATAAAATAGACTAGACCTCTAGCCCAGTTACCCAAAAGAAAGAACAACTCCAAATCAATACAATCCGTAATGAAAAGGGAAATATCACAACAGACAAGGAAAAGAATCCGACATCATATGGAATATTACAAGAACCTATATTCTACCATTTGAAACCTAGAGAAAAGAATGGCTGAATATCTGAAATCCTGGGAATCACCAAAAGCTCGGCCAAGAAGAGATCAGCCAGCTAAACAGCACCCATAACTATGAAAGAAATAGAGGAATGTAGTAAGAAGCCTCCAAACTCCAAAAAAGCCCAGGCCCAGACGGTTTAAACCCGGCAAGAATTCTAATAAAAACATTTCAAAAAGACCTACAACATTATTACTGAAACTTGTTTAGAAGTATACAAACAGAGGGAATTCCCAAATTCCTTTCTATGAAGCCAGCATCACTCTATTTACCAAAAACCAGGCAAAGATCCAAATAAAAAGGAGAAATTATTAGACCCATCTCCCTAATAAACACAGATCAAAAATTCTAACAGGCATACTGGCAAATTAGCATACAGACTACATCAAAAGCTTCATTCCTCATGCAAGTTGGATTCATACCAGAGATGCAGGGATGGTTCAAACTAAAAAATCAACCATAAAATCTCAAAACACATAACAGAATCAAAGACAAAAAACCACACCATCATCATAATTGATGCCTTTGCAAATCAATTGATTTTGCCTTTGACAAAATCCAGCATCCCTTCATATCTTACAAGTCCTAGAAGGAATTGGATTGGAAGGGACCATTATCCCTCAATGTAATCAAAGCCATATACAGGAAACCCACAAGCCAGTATCATCCTAAACGAAAAGGGAAATGAAAAAACATTCCCTTTAAAGGGTAGGAACTGCGGCAAGTCTGCCCCCTTCACCAACTCCTCTTCAATATCAGTGCTTGAAACACTTGCTAGAGCATAAGGCAAGAAAAGGAATTAAAGGAGTACTAATGGAAAAGAAAGATCAAACAGCTATCCTATTTGCTGATGATATAATTAAAGGTATTACTATAAGGATAAAAAGTAAAAAAATCACTCCACAGAAAACTCCTCTGAAACGTTAACAGCTTCAGCAAAGTGGCAGGATACAAACTTAACCTTAAAAAATCAATTGGCCTTTCCTTTACCACCATGAACAAGAACTGGAGAAGAATTCAAAGAGCCCTTTTCCCACCTACACAATAGCCCTCAAAACAATAAAATACCTAGGAACAACCTAACCACGAACACCAAAAGATCTCTACAACAAAAAAATTTTAAACCTTTAAAAAGAAGAAAAAGTTGAAGAAGACATCAAGAAGATGGAAAAAACCCTCCATGCTCCATGGATTGGGAAATTAACATTGAAAAATGTCCATTTTACCAAACTTTGTAATAGATTTAATTGCAATTCCAATCAAATCCCCAAGAGTTTCTTCACAGCCTGGAAACAAAAGTTCTTTAATTCATTTGGAAAAAACAAGACCACGAATAGCCAAAAACAACCCCGAGTGAAAAAGAGCTACACGGGGGGAATCTCTATAACCAGACTTCAAAGTATACTACAGGGTATATAGTCATAAACGCCTGGTACTGGCACAGAAACAGACCTGTTGACCAAATAGAACAAAACCGACGATCCAAATCTGAGCCAATCATACAATTTCAAGCCATCTTATTTTCACAAGGGGGCCAAGAAGCCACAATGCGAGAAGACAGCAATCTCAGCAAGTGGTGTTGGCAAAACTGGATCACCACTTGTAGACCGAATGAAATTAAACCCTACCTCTCGCCCGTGCTAAAAAAGTCAACTCCAGATGGATACAAAGACCCTCAACGTGAAACACCCAAATCTAAAGGGATAGAAGAAATAATTTGCAGCAAACTACAATGACATAGGCTAGGAACAAAGACTTCCTATATCAGACAGCAGCTGCGCAAAACTTAAGTCGAACAATTGACAAATGGGACCACATTAAACTCAAAATAACTTCCCGTACATCACAAGAAAACAAATCAAGGAAGTAAGAGAAATCCCACAGAGTGGGAGGAAACCTTTCACTTTCATGCTAATACTGACAAAGCATTAAATTCCAGAATATGTAAAAAGCTACTCAAAAAAGCAAAACAAAGCAAGAACAAAATGACCCACTCAATGGATGGAGCAAGAACTGAACAGAGAACTTCATCAGTGAGGATTAGATATGTCTGGAAACATCTTACGAAGTGTTCAATATCTCACTAATCATTAAGGAAATGCACAAACAACACACCACTTTAAGATCAAAACATCTTACCCAATAAGACTGGCTAGGATAAGGGAAAATAACAAATGATACCAAGTGCTGGAGAGGTTGTGGGGAAGGGGAAGGGCACTCATCCACTGCCGATGGGATGTAAAACTCGTACTACACCACATTGGAATAGCAGTGTGTGGAGACCCTTGGAAGCACTTGAATGAACTTGCCCACCCGACCCAGCCATACCACTCCTGGCATGTTACCCTCAAGACTCACTCCACCACAGATACATGCACAGCATGTTTATTTCTGCTGTCTTCAACATAGCAAGGAGCTTGGAAACCAAACCCATAATGCCCCTCAAAACTTGATGAGTGGATAGAGAAAATGGTGGACATCTACACAATGGAGTTCTCATGCTAGCAGTAAAAGAAAGACGACATCATGAAGCTTTGCGGAAATGGCTGGAGCTAGAAGGACATCATGCTGGTGAAGTACACCAGTCCCAGAAAAACAAACGACGAATGGTATCACTCATCTGTGGATGCTAGTGCCAATTTCCTTGTTGTTTTCTTGTGTAGGGCCCCCTGAGCTTTTGTCCAAAGCAGTTGGGTGTAATTGCATATGGGAAACAAACAAACAGAAAGGACTGCATCAAAAGCTGAACCTGAAACAGTAGAATTCTGCTCAAACAAGTCAACTTCCTCATGAGAGCAAATAGAGAAAGACTGAGAATAGAGATGAAAAGCATGTTTGGGCAGAATGCATGAGCTTGGTGGGTGGGGGGTAGGCGTGGGGGACAATGGTCTAGATTTGTTAAAAACAACATAAAATAAATTTATGTGAAAAAAAATAGGAATGTTGTAATTTAGTCAGGGTTCTCTAAAGAAAAAGAAGCAAAGGACAAATATTCGCTATATACAAATTTATTGGATTTGCCATGTGACAGAGTTTCAAGAGAGTCCAACATGTAGCACTCGCCACACTGGAGCGATTGTGAAGATAATCCAGTGGACTGCTCAGTCCGCAAGTTTGGATGTCTCAGTAGTCCCAATTGGTGCTGAAGGCCTAGAGGATCCATGAGAAGGTGCCGGTCTTCAAGATAGCGCTGAGAAGAATCCAGGTTGATCAGTAAGATCAGCAAGCAACCCACAGTGACAAGCAAAAGAACCGCAGGAAAAAGGGACCAGCTTCCACTGCCATGGCCTTAATACTGTCAGCCAGAGAAGGTTAAAGTGCCCAAATTTGGGGTGGGCCTATCTGCGGTTGAGGTGAGTCCACTCCGAGATCCTTTTTCTCTTATTTTTTCCTTAGTTCAGTCAAGTTGACAACCAGGATTAACCATCACAGATGTAATACAGAACACCTTCGCTTTTAGTTTCCAGAGCTGCCTTGTTAGCAAGGCTATCTGTATTATCTCTGTAAAGTAATTGCAAAATCTTGTAGGGTCCCCTATGTAACAAGCTCAGGTCCGAATCCCTTTCTTTCCGTTCCATCCAGCATTTGCTCCTCATTCAGTTTCCATCTTTGAAAATGATTACTGTCTCACCCCAATGCAAATCCGTCCTACCCCTTCCCACCCCAGCTCTGCTGCTGCTGCTCAGCATCTGTCCTCTTGTAGTTTTCCAACATGTCCTTCTGCTAACCTTTTCCTGGCAAGCCTGGCTGGCTGAGATGAGCTGCTGGGTCTCTGGTTTCCCTCGACTAGCAGGGACAGCTGCACTCATGCATGGAGATCCTGGCCTGTGTCTTCTCNACTATCCAACAAACCAATGAGACAATTATCCAACAACCCCAACCCAGAGATAGATGTATCCAACAGTCTGCCTGGCTGAAGTGCCTGGCTCCACCTGTGCTTCAGGTGGTCCTCAGTAAAACTTTCTAATATGAAAGCAGATTTAAAGAATTTATGTTCATAAAACCAGCTCTTCAGAAAATTCTCAATGGAATACTTCAGTCTGAAGAGAAAATTAAACACTCCCAGGAGGGCGCAAAGAATAAATAAATTATTCCAGAACAGTCCACCATAGGAGGTCTAAGAAAATACCATTACAGCACCAACTTAACAGGAAATAATAAACTTTTTATAATAACTCAAAACATTAATGGTTTCAACACTTCAGTCAAAAGTCACAGACTAAGAGACTAACAGAATGTTAGATTAGAAAACAGGATCCACCGTTGTCCTGCCTCCAGAAATATGCTTCACCAACAATGATTGACACCACCTTAGGGAAAATGAAAGAAAATGGTTTTTAAGCAAACAGAACTAATAAACAAGCAGGTGTAGCTATTCTATAAAATAAAATGTAATTCCAACTAAAGCAAGTCGTAAGAGACAGGGAAAGTCACTTTGAACATATTAAAGGAAAAACACAATAAGAAATTACTACATACCTAAACATGTATGCACAATACACAGGGACACCGAATTTTATAAAAGAAACTTTCAGATCTAAAAATCTCACATTACCTCAAACATAGTGATAGTGCCCCACTGTCATCAACAGACAAATCAACCTGATAAAAACCAAATGGAGAAACTCTGGCGATAAATACACCATGAATCAAATGGACCTAACAGGCACCTATAAAACATTCCAATCAAACACCAAATAATATACTTTCTTTTCAGCAGCTGTTGTGGTTTGAATGAGTGTCCCCCATATGCTGTAAGTATTCAGAAATTTGTCTCCAATTGGTGGCACTGTTTTTGGAGGTCTTAGAAGGTGTGGCCGTGCTAGAGGAAGTATGTCACTGGGGGCAGGCTTAGTGAGTTTAACAAGCCTCGTGGTCTCCAGTTGCTCTCTATCTGCTTCCTGTGCTCTTTTCGAGATGTGACTCTTGGATTGCTGCTCAAGATCCAGGCGCCATGCCTCCCGCCACAATGGACTCTAATTCCCTGGAACCATCAATCGCAAGCTCAAATAAACTCTTCCTTGGTCATGGTGTTTTATCACAGCAACAGAAAAGTGACTAATTCAGCAGCCTATGGAACTTTCTCCAAAATTAATGGCATATTAGAACACAAATCAAGTCTCGACAACTTTAGGAAAATTTAAATATTATCCTTTCTTCTATCCAACCACAAAGGAAAAGTAAACAAATTCATGGAAACTAAACATCACAACACTCAATGAAAACTGGAATATGAGAAAAATCAAGAATGAAATTTGAAATTTCTTAGAGTTGAGTAAAAATTAAAATTCAATATCCCCAAAGGTTGAGGAAAATTTGTGTTATTAAGTACCTACATCAGAAAATTAGAAGCTCCTCATATTAAAAATTAATGATGCACCTATAAGGCTTTAGGAAATGAAGTACAAGCAATACATAAATAGATCAGGAGACATACATAAACCCAAGCTGAAATTAATGAAATTTAAATAAGGAAAACAATACAAAGCATCAATGAAATGAAAAGTTGGTTGCTAGAAAACCTTAACAAGCTTGACAACATTTATCCAAATAAACCAAAAGAAAGAAAAGGAATAAGAAAACTCTCAAGAGTTGAAGAGGGAAGCATCACAGCAGACCTTGAGGAAATTCAGAAAACTGTAAAGACATACATTTAAAAATATTCCCCTGAACTAGCAAATAAAAGAAATAGATAAATTTCTAAATGTACATGGCCTATGAAGGATAAGTAAAAATGACATAAATAATTTAAGCAGACCTATAAGAATCAATGAGATACAAACAGTAATTAAAAATCTCACATCAAGGACGGGTGTGGTGGTGCAGGAAGATCTTGTCTCAAAAAGACCAAAAACCAAACAAAACAAAATAAACAAAAAAAACTAAAAATAAAAAACCAAATGTTACTCTGCAGCTGGAGTGATGACTCAGCAGTTCAGAGTGCTGACTGCTCTTGCAGAGGACCCAGCTTTGGTTCCCAGCACCCTCATGGTGGTGAACAGCTGTCCATAACTCCAGTTCTAGGGGTTCCAGCGCCTTCTGATCTCTGCAGGCATTGCACAACACAGGTGCACTTACATGCCAGCAATACATAAAATAAAAACAATGTTTTTTTTTTAAATGGAGAGATGGGAGCACATTCCACACCAGACCCATAGAGGACAAAGCAGAATGGCACAGAAAGTGGTTGCCAAGGAAGAACAGCCTGGGCGCCAAAGGGAGGCCCCTGACCCACGGTACCTGAGAGGACTTGGGAAAAGTGAAATAATGTGCACTTGAAATTAAAATACTGAGAGAGTGTATGTGTATTCAGGATTTTCAGAAAAATTTGGAGGAGCTCAAGTGTCTTTGAGATCTCCAATCATAGATGAGTCTCCCAGACTGTTTCAGCATTTGGGAGCATGTGTGAACAAGTGGAGAATTGAGTTTCAGAAAAATTGGGACCTTGCCCAGAGTAGTAGGAGAGTTAGCAATAAGCACAGGCCCCATGAGGAGCTGGGGAACAGTGAATGGGCAGGAGAGGTATTTGTGGGCAAAGGATAATTTCAATCCTGGACAAAATGCTGACACACAAGCTACCTTCTCTGTCCTGTACGATGCCTGGGGCTGGGTTATTGTGGGTTATTGTAGCTATGTCCTTAGGGTGCTATTGTGTGTATTTTTCATGGCTTAAGATCCTTTTATTATAACGATTTGATATGACAAAGCCCTTGAAGGCTTTTTATTACAGAAAGTTTCAAGTGAACTTCCAAGTAAGGGCAGTATCAGACAGACCCCTAGGAACCTATTCCACAGGGCTTGAACCCAAGACCCACACACTTGCTGTTCCTGCTTGTCATTACCAGCAGTCTGGGTGACTGCTGTTCTTAGTCTCAGCAAAATGAGTATATGTGCAGTCACCATTTTTCAAATAGGATGTATTTCAAATAGGATGTAAACTTTATAAAGACAATTCTCCAGGACCACAAGTCACAGACTAACCACAAGTACACTCATAGTAGGAGATTTCAATACCCCACTGAGTCCTTTGGATAGGTCAACAGGACAAACAATAAACAGAGAGACATCTGAACTGAACGATATGATACACCAAATGGACCTCATAGACCTCTACCGAACATTCCATCCTAATACCAGAGAATACACTTTCTACTCAGCACCCCACAGAACATTCTCCAAAATCGACCACATCCTGGGACACAGAAGAAACCTCTACAAATACAAAAAGATTGAAATAATTTCATGCATCCTGTCAGACCACAGTGCAATGAAGCTCAACATCAACACCAGGACAAGCCCTCCTGCCTACAAGAACACATGGAGACTAAACAACACACTCTTGAATAATGAATGGGTCAAGGAAGAGATAAAGAAAGAAATAAAAACATTCCTGGAACTGAATGACAATGACAATACAACACAACAAAACTTATGGGATACCTTAAAAGCAGTCCTAAGAGGGAAATTTATAGCCCTGGGTGCCTACATTAGAAAAACAGAAAGAGCACAAGTGAATGATCTAACACTACAGCTAAAAGCACTTGAGAGGCAACAACAGATGAACCCTAAACGCAACAGACAGGAAGAAATAACAAAAATCAGAGCAGAAATCAATGAAATAGAAACAAAGAAAACAATACAAAAAATCAATGAAGCCAAAAGTTGGTTCTTTGAAAGAATAAACAAGATAGACAGACCTCTAGCCCAGTTAACAAAAAGAAAGAAGGAACAACTCCAAATCAATACAATCTGTGATGAAAAGGGAAATATCACAACGGACAAGGAAAAGATCAAGAAAATTATATGGGAATATTACAAGAACCTATATTCTACCAAGTTTGAAAATCTAGAAGAAATGGATGAATATCTGAAATCCTGGGAATCACCAAAGCTTGGCCAAGAGGAGACCAGCAGCTTAAACAGACCCATAACATATGAAGAAATAGAGGATGTAGTAAGAAGCCTCCCAACTAAAAAAAGCCCAGGCCCAGACGGTTTCACAGCAGAATTCTATAAAACATTTCAAAAAGACCTACAACCATTATTTCTGAAACTGTTTAGAAGTATACAATCAGAGGGAATTCTCCCAAATTCCTTCTATGAAGCCAACATCACTCTATTACCAAAACCAGGCAAAGATCCAACTAAAAAGGAGAATTATAGACCCATCTCCCTCATGAACACAGATGCCAAAATTCTAAACAGAATACTGGCAAATCGCATACAGACCCACATCAAGAAGATCATCCATCATGACCAAGTTGGATTCATACCAGAGATGCAGGGATGGTTCAACATACGAAAATCAATAAACATCATCAAACACATAAACGGAATCAAAGACAAAAACCACACCATCATCTCAATTGATGCTGAAAAAGCCTTTGACAAAATCCAGCATCCCTTCATGCTTAAAGTCCTAGAAGGAATTGGATTGGAGGGATCATTCCTCAATGTAATCAAAGCCATATACAGGAAACCCACAGCCAATATCATCCTAAATGGGGAAATGACGGAAACATTCCCTTTAAAGGTAGGAACTCGGCAAGGCTGCCCCCTATCACCACTCCTCTTCAATATAGTGCTTGAAACACTTGCTAGAGCAATAAGGCAAGAAAAGGATATTAAAGGAGTACTAATTGGAAAAGAGGAAGTCAAACTATCCCTATTTGCTGATGATATGATTGTTTACTTAAGAGATGCAAAAAACTCCACCAGAAAACTCCTAGAAACGATTAACAGCTTCAGCAAAGTGGCAGGATACAAAATTAACCTTAGAAAATCAATGGCCTTTCTTTACACCAAGAACAAGCAACTGGAGAAAGAATTCAAAGAGACCTTCCCACTCACAATAGCCTCAAAAACAATAAGATACCTAGGAACAAACCTAACCAAAGACACCAAAGACCTCTACAACAAAAATTTTAAACCCTTAAAGAAAGAAATTGAAGAAGACCTCAGAAGATGGAAAAACCTCCCATGCTCATGGATTGGGAAAATTAACATTGTAAAAATGTCCATTTTACCAAAACTCTTGTATAGATTTAATGCAATCCCAATCAAAATCCCCAAGAGTTTCTTCACAGGCTTGGAAACAAAAGTTCTTAAATTCATTTGGAGAAACAAAAGACCCCGAATAGCCAAATCAATCCTGAGTGAAAAGAGCTACACAGGAGGGATCTCTATACCAGATTTTAAACTATACTACAGGGCTATAGTCATAAAAACAGCCTGGTACTGGCACAAAAACAGACCTGTTGACCAATGGAACAAAACCGAAGATCCAAATCTGAGCACATACAATTTCAGCCATCTCATATTTGACAAGGGGGCCAAGAAACCACAATGGAGAAAAGACAGCATCTTCAGCAAGTGGTGTTGGCAAAACTGGATCACCACTTGTAGAAGAATGAAATTAAACCCCTACCTCTCACCCTGTACAAAAGTCAACTCCAGATGGATTAAAGACCTCAACGTGAAACCCCAAACTCTGAAGGTGATAGAAGAAAAAGTTGGCAGCAGACTACAAGACATAGGCGTAGGAAAAGACTTCCTAAATCAGACAGCAGCTGCACAAGAATTAAGGTCGACAATTGACAAATGGGACCTCATCAAACTCAAAAGCTTCTGTACATCAAAAGAAACAATCAAGGAAGTGAAGAGAAATCCCACAGAGTGGGAGGAAACCTTCACTGCAGATACATCTGACAAAGCATTGATTTCCAGAATATATAAACTACTCAAAAAACAAAGAAAAAAGAAAACAAATGACCCACTCAATAGATGGAGCAAAGAACTGAACAGAGACTTCACAAGTGAGGAATTAGAGATGTCTGAGAAACACCTCAAGAACTGTTCAACATCACTAATCATTAAGGAAATGCAAATGAAAACCACTTTAAGATATCATCTTACTCCAATAAGACTGGCTAGGATCAAGAAAACAAATGATACCAAGTGCTGGAGAGGTTGTGGGGAAAGGGGAACACTCATCCACTGCTGGTGGGAATGTAAACTCGTACAGCCACTATGGAAAGCAGTGTGGAGAACCCTTGGAAGACTTGGAATGAACTTGCCACCCGACCCAGCCATACCACTCCTGGGCATGTACCCTCAAGACTTACGCCACCACAGAGATACATGCACGGCCATGTTTATTGCAGCTCTCTTCACAATAGCAAGGAGCTGGAACCAACCTAAATGCCCCTCAACTGACGAGTGGATAGAGAAAATGTGGTACATCTACACAATGGAGTTCTATGCAGCAGTAAAGAAAGACGACATCACGAGCTTTGCAGGAAAATGGCTGGAGCTAGAGGACATCATGCTGAGTGAAGTAACACAGTCCCAGAAAAACAAACGACGAATGGTATCCCTCATCTGTGGATGCTAGTGCCAATTACCCAGTTGTAAGTATTTCTTGTGTA
The DNA here is from genome assembly GCA_009823505.1 of Rhizomys pruinosus. Taxonomy (NCBI): domain Eukaryota; kingdom Metazoa; phylum Chordata; class Mammalia; order Rodentia; family Spalacidae; genus Rhizomys; species Rhizomys pruinosus. Next base: position 514,992 of record VZQC01006035.1, on the reverse strand, counting down.
GGGCCCCCTGAGCTTTTGTCCAAAGCAGTTGGGTGTAATGCATATTGGAAACAACAACAACAGAAAGGACTGCATCAAAGAACTGACTGAAACAGTGAACTTCTGCTCAAAACAGTCAACTTCCTCATGGAGAATATTGAGAAAGACTGAGAAAGAGATGAAAAGCATGTTTGGCAGAATGCATGAGCTCTGGTGGGGTGGGGGGATAGGGTGGGGGACATGGGTCTAGATTTGTTAAAAAAATAAAAATAAATTTATGTGAAAAAAAATAGGATGTTGTATTAGTCAGGGTTCTCTAAAGAAACAGAAGCAACAGGACAAATATGTAGCTATATACAATTTATTGATTTGCTCATGTGACAGAGTTCAAGGAGTCCAACAGTAGCCGCGCCGCACTGGAGAGGCTGAGAATCCAGGGAGCTGCTCAGTCCGCAAGGCTGGATCTCTCAGTAGTCCCAATCTGGTGCTGAAGGCCTGATGGATTCCAGGAGATCTGCCGGTCTCAGTATACGCTGGGATCCGAAGGGTTGACCACAGCAGCAAGACAAACTCACCAGTGACAGGGAAGCCGCAGGGAAAAAGGGACCAGCTTCCACTGCCATGGCCTTTAATACTGTCTGCCGGCAGAAGGTAACGCCCACATTTGGGGTGGGCCATCTGGGTTGAGGCGGTCCAATCCGAAGATCCTTTTTCTCTTATTTGTTCCTTAGTCCAGTCAAGTTGACACCCAGGATTAACCATCACAGATGTAATACAGAACACCTTCGCTTTTAGTTTCCAGAGCTGCCTTGTTAGCAAGGCTATCTGTATTATCTCTGTAAAGTAATTGCAAAATCTTGTAGGGTCCCCTATGTAACAAGCTCAGGTCCGAATCCCTTTCTTTCCGTTCCATCCAGCATTTGCTCCTCATTCAGTTTCCATCTTTGAAATGATTACTGTCTCACCCCAATGCAAACTCCGTCCTACCCCTTCACCCCCCAGCTCTGCTGCTGCTGCTCAGCATCTGTCCTCTTGTAGTTTTCCAACATGTCCTTCTGCTAACCTTTTCCTGGCAAGCCTGGCTGGCTGAGATGAGCTGCTGGGTCTCTGGTTTCCTCTCGACTAGCAGGGACAGCTGCACTCATGCATGGAGATCCTGGCCTGTGTCTTCTCCACTGTTGACTGACTTGTTGCTCTGTGGTGTGGAGGCTGCCAGAGTGTCACTGTAGTACCATTATAGCTTACCATCCTCCACCTCCCCTCCACCTCCAAGAATTGTCATTCCACTGCTGGTGCCTGGGTCCTACTGGACCCTTCCCCACAATATGCCACCCCACAAACATCTGTCCCACGGAGACTGCACCCTTGCTCTGAATTACTCCATTCAAACACAGGATTATTGTGTAGAGAAATCCATACAAAATTTGAGAGCCCACCTTACTGTTCCTCGACAAAACTGTACTTTTGGGGCAGCTGTGTACCAGGGAATGCTGTCTAAAGGAGGTCCTTGTTTCCTATTCCTAATCCACTTCCCAGGCAGAGGGGCTGTCACCCTCAATTTCTGCCTGAGCCTAGACTGCAGTTGTGCAATCTGCGGCCTCACCCTGTGCTCTACCTGACCTTCCCTGGAGCAAGGAGCTGAGGGGGCTTGTCAGCACGTGGCTGTGTGGATGAGAAACGTGTGTAGCTGCAGCTTCAGCAACACAAAGCTGCATGAGTGGGGTGTATGACCTGCTCAGCCTTCAAGAGAAGCAAGCTGTCTTCCCATCCCACCAGTCCTGCCTGTTCCCAGCCACCAGAGCCTTTTTTGTAGTGCCACTCATGCATGGACCTCTTTTATCTTGGGACAGTTTTCTGGCATTTAAGACTCATTTCTGACATCTTGCCTCATAGCACCAGTCCATGACTTTGCTTACAGTAGGTCAGTGGTGTACAAGTAAGTGTGTATTCCATTTGCCAGCTCTGGCAGGAAGGAGGGCCCTCTGGAAGTTAGGCTGCATCTTCAGGTCTCCATACCTTCCTGCTTGAGTTGCTTCCCTCAATAGTGAGGTGTGTGTGCATTACAGATATGGCTGTGCAGTTTGGATGTTGCCTTTGGTACTTGGCACATTGGCTGGAGTTTCATTTGATTTTTTTTGTCTTTTTGTTTTGTTTTCCTAAAAATCGTATCTGGGTTTGGCCAGCGGATGAATTCCTTTGTCCTCTGTTATGGATGCCACAGGCCTGCCTTCCTCAGCTCTTCTAGGATACTGCACCTTGTGCTCATGGGCGCAGGCTCAGCTGGAGGCCAAGCCTGGGGTTTCCATTAGTCTCACTCACAGCACTGGTAGGCAGTGTGCCTGGTCCTAAGCCTGGTTTGCTGTTATAGAAGCAGGGAATGTTTCTTGGCATTAACCTTGATCACAAGAAACTTCAGCCACAGGCAGAATGTTCCATATCTGTGCCCAAATTAAGTGGTTTGGATGGCTTGCCATCTGTGCTTTATAGTTTGCCTGGTTTTCTTTTTCCTTGTTTTGTTTTTGAAAAACCCCATGTCATATGCCACTCCTGTAGAATTTAGGATAACCCAAGCCTAGACGTTACTTTATACCATGCAGGGGCATTGCTCTGTAGGTGCTCTGCCCAGGTGCTACCTGATACCCTCTCTCTCCTTTTAGCCAATAGTTTACTTGTGTCAGATTCCAGAGGATGACTTGCTGTTACAGCAACATTCATTACTGTCATTGATCCAGAGCTCTACCCCCATGCCCTTGGTTGTTGCCAGCAGACAGGGCAGCTGCCTGGGGATTAGTTCAGGCTTCCCTGCCTGTGCTCTGAAAGCTCACTCCAGAGGCTCCCTCGGGCTCCAGGACTGACTTTGGTAGCCTGCTGGCAGCTGGGCCTGTGTCCACTGCCTTGCTCTGAGGATCTAGTTGTATTTTACACTCCTAGCACTTTGACCAAAAAGAAGCCAGTTGATTTTACCATCTTCCTGCTGAAGACATCTTGGTGACCATGCTCCCAATCTGTATGTGGAGCAATTGTTAAAAGTGTCTTTTTTTTTTTTCGGTAGCCCCAGCTGGCCTAGAACTCAGTCTGTAGACTAGGCTGGCCTTGAACTCACAGAGATACGCCTGCCTCTGCGTCCTGAGTGCTGGGATTAAAGGCTTTTGCACCACCATGCCTGGAAAAGTGTCATTTTTTTTTTTCCCTTTTTTTTTTTGGTATTTTTGAGACAGGGTCTCCCTTTTAGTACCAGGTGTCCCGGAGCTCGCTCTGTAGACCAGGCTGGCCTTGAACCCACAGAGATCCGCCTACCTCTGCCTCCCGAGTACTGGGGTTAAAGGTGTGTGCCACCACGCCTGGCAAAAGTGTCGGGTTTTTTTTGTTTTGTTTTTTGTTTTTTTTATTTCTGTATGTGTATAAATGTACTGTCTGCATGCAAGTCTGTGCACCCGTGACGTGCAGTGCTGCGGAGGTCAGAAAAGGGTCTCGGATTCCCCTGGAACTGGAGTTCTCCTGGAATTGGAGTTTCAGACGGTTCTCAGCCGCCATGTGGGTGCTGGGGATCGAACCCGGGTCCTCTGTAAGAGTGGTCGGCGCTCTTAACCGCTAGGCCATCTCTCCAGCCTCCAAAAGTGTCGTTTTTAAGGGCTGGAGAGAGTTCAAGGATTAAGAGTACTCCCAGCATCCATGTCAGGGAGCTCACAACCACCTATAACTCTAGCTCTAGTGGTTACATACCTTCCTCTTAACCTCCATGAGCACCTAATCTGCACACATGTGGAATTCATGCACACATGCATGTGTACATGTGCACACATACACACAGTAAAGAAAAAAAAATTTTTTTAAGTAGTGTTAAGACCTGTTGGACTAGGGAGATGGTTTCGTGGGTAAAAACGTGTACTGTGCAAGCATGAACACTCAAGTTTGACTTCAGAGAACTTCAATAAAGTAAGGCATGGCCATGGTGGTGCATATCTGTAATCCTAGCAGGATGAGAAGTGGACACAGGAGGTCCTGGAAAAACTTGCAGGCCAACTTACATACACAATGGTAAAGCAACAAGAGACTGTCTTAAACAAGATAGAAGGTGAGCATTAATAACACTTGAAGTTGTCCTCTGACCTCCATGTGTGCACCATGGCACCCACATACCCACAGGTCACATGCATGCAAACGTAAAAAAGACCTATTGATGCTGTTTAATTCATTATTTGAAGTATTACTTTATAAAATACAAGAGATTAAATGATTCCTGACATGGTTCTCAGACAATTTCCAATTGAGTGATTTGGGAATTTTAATCTTGTCTCCATTCTGTTTGATGTCTGTTTTGTCCCTATGGTTATCAGAAGTCAGGAAATCAAACACTGGAAAACGTTGGCCTGATGTACTCCAGAATGAGGCAGGCCCCCTGGGTTGTGAGCAGATGCACTCATCAAGCATGAACTGAGTACCTTCTATGTCAGACCATGGCAGTGAGCAACTCTATCCCTCCTGGTACAGAAGACAGATAAAAAATCGGGAAACGGGCTGGAGAGATGGCTCAGTGGTTAAGAGCACCGACTGCTCTTGCAGGGGACCCGGGTTCAATTCCCAGCACCCACATGGCAGCTAAGAACTGTCTTTAACTCTAGTTCTAGGGGAATCTAATGCCCTCTTCTGACCTCTGTGGCATTGCACGACACGAGTGCACCAACCTATGTGCAGACAGTACATTCATACACATTAAAAAAAAAAATCGGGAAACAAAGAAGATAATTACAAGTTATATGTGCTTTGAAGGAACCAAACAACAAAGGCCTTTTAGGCAGGAGAGGGGCAGCAGACACAGCCACACTTGAGAGGAAAGCGGATCTAGCTCTAGGAACAGCATATGGAAAGGCCTTGTGGCAGGCTGCACTTGGGGTCTGTGAGAACTGAAGAGGAAGTTCAAGGACGGGATCGTGTAGGGCCTTGGTACTCAGGGTGAGGTTTGGGTTTATAAACATACCAGGAAAGTATCTAGGATGGTTTGGCCAGGGAATATTTGACACTGACATTCTCACTTGAGGGATTGATCTTCCAAAGTGGAAATGGTGGTTCTTGTTACCTTCTATAGGATAGCTTCTCCTCATACTCATTTGTAGGTCTTTAGAGGGTTTCTCCTCTCTGTACTCTCTGTAAGGAGGTACCCTCCTTAATGTTGTTCAGATAATTGGTGAGCTGTAGAATTGATCCTGTACTTAGTGTAGAACAGGAACATGATATCTTCAAATTCTCTTCTCAGACCTGCACATCCAAGAGACAACGTCCCTCTGGAAGATGAGAGAGCTGCCTCCTCAGGATCAAAAAGGTGTGTGTCCCTGCTGTTGCATTTGTATGGAGGGAGTCATGAGATCACAGGTGATTCTGGACAGAAAGGCTATTTCATGTTGTTTGTATTTCTATTACAGAAGACCACTGTGCTACTGTATAAGGAGTCCCCAGGAGCAAGACTGGCTGTTCCTGGAGTCAAGAAGCCTGGGTGCTAACGATTCCTTCCATCTGATGGGCAGGAGTCAGAGTGATGCACTGACTCTTCTGGGGGTGCTGTGGGGGCTCACCACCAGCTGGCACCTTCTCCCCCCTCCCCCCACGCAGACAGAACACACTGTTCAGACCTTGTTCTATAAGAGAGAAGTAGAAGAGTACAACACAGCAGAAAGATTCCATGGGCTTACACCTTGCTGCCCCTTGGCATGTTGACCACTCAGGATCTTAAGAAAAGCTCTGTGCTAATGAGTTACAGGATTCCTATGAAAGTCAGTGCAACTTTATAATCAGTAAGAACACTGGGTGAGGAACACTATGCAGGAAGAAACCTTCCACAGAAAGACAGGCAGGGAGAAGCTGAGGCTGACGGTAAGCTTGCCCAGTAGAGCGAGCCTGAGATAGGCTGCCAAGATGGCCGAATAGGAGGCTTTATGAAGTGACAGTTCTGGAACTAGTGGTTGCAAAGACACTTTCTCCTCTGAGTCACAATACCAAATAGGAAAAATGATCTACAAGTGCCCTATGTGCAGGGAGTTTTTCTCTGAGAGAGCAGATCTTTTTATGCATCAGAAAATCCACACAGCTGAGAAACCCCATAAATGTGACAAGTGTGATAAGGGTTTTTTTCACATATCAGAACTTCATATTCATTGGCGAGACCACACAGGAGAGAAGGTCTATAAATGTGATGATTGTGGTAAGGATTTTAGCACGACAACAAAACTTAATAGACACAAGAAAATCCACACTGTGGAGAAGCCCTACAAATGCTATGAGTGTGGCAAAGCCTTCAACTGGAGCTCCCATCTTCAGATTCATATGAGAGTCCACACTGGTGAGAAGCCCTATGTCTGCAGTGAGTGTGGAAGGGGCTTCAGTAATAGTTCCAACCTTTGCATGCACCAGAGAGTCCACACAGGGGAGAAGCCTTTCAAATGTGAAGAGTGTGGGAAAGCCTTCAGGCACACCTCCAGCCTCTGCATGCATCAAAGAGTCCACACTGGAGAGAAGCCCTATAAATGTTACGAGTGTGGGAAGGCCTTCAGCCAGAGCTCCAGCCTCTGCATCCACCAGAGAGTGCACACAGGGGAGAAGCCCTATAGGTGTTGTGGGTGTGGGAAGGCCTTCAGCCAGAGTTCCAGCCTCTGCATCCATCAGAGAGTGCACACAGGGGAGAAACCTTTTAAGTGTGATGAGTGTGGCAAGGCCTTCAGCCAGAGTACAAGCCTCTGTATCCATCAGAGAGTACACACCAAGGAGAGAAACCATCTCAAAATATCAGTTATATAAGATGTTCTGCTAAGAGCTATAAATCTTTAAAATCCGTAAGTGCCACTAGGAAGGAAACCTTGTATCCACCTATGTTCGCCCCAGGAGCATCTACAGCAGTCCCCAGCAAAATACTCTTTCTGAGGAGGGTTAGGTGAGGTGGTGTTTTCATTTTTCAAGTCACCAAGTATGTCCCACAACTTGTCTCTGAAATTGGAATCTCCCTGTGTGTCACCAGGCGGGGCATTGTGTCCCGTCATGGGTATGGTGTTTTCTGGGATTCTGGCATCATGCCTCAGTAGATGAAACTGTGCTTAACCCTGAGTCCCCTTCGTCTGTGCTATGCTTGTAAGTGATGCCAGACGCTCCCTTCCGTCTGTGCTGTGCTTACAGGTGATGCCAGACGCTCCCTTTGGAGCTTGTGCCCCTTCCCCAACTCAAACATACCGGTCAGTGCATTTGAAGGTAGGCAGCTCCTGTGAAGGCCGAGTTCTGGTATTTCTGCAGTTGCCACTTGATTCAACCCAACAAGGCTTTCCTTAATCCTGTTATTTCTGAATCCACTTTACCTCATGTCCTCTGAGTACTTATAAACACCTACCCCTTCCTAGATGGCATTAAACTTTGTTTTAGATTTTAGGAGAATCACAACCTCCATTCAGCCTATCAGGAAGTTGTTGGCAGACGTACAATGCCTGGAACTTTAGTTTGTGAATTCTGCTAATCACTGTGTCTCTAAGTTAGACTTGTTTTCTAGTGGTTACATCACATGCTTTTAACTTGGGGAAAAAATTTTTTTTTAATAGCTAAATGTAAATATCAGGGAAAAAGAAGCAAGCAAAGCCTGAGCTTTCCTGCCTTGAGAGTAGCCCTCTCAGGTTCCTTTTGTAACACAGTGGGCTGTTCATCATGAGCTGGAGGAGGCTTTGGCAGGGCTGACAGGAGAGGACTCTCTATTGTCTTCAGGCATTAACGTTTAGGCACCATCACAACCAGTTACTTTAAGCATGAGCATGTATTGCTAATCCATCGTCCTTTTTATTCATTCTTTCCATGAGTATCAATGCCTCCTGGGTGCCGAGCTGGTGCTGGGTGCTAAATTCCACTGGATCATGAGTTCACCTCTGGTGGAGGAGACGGGACAAGCAAGTTAACCCATAAATAATGTAGTTTGCGGTAGTTAAGTGCTATGAGAAATAAACTAGGGTGGTATGTAGAGGGGGGTGGGGGGCTGTTAGCTAGGGTCAGGGATACCGCACTAAGGGTGCTGAGGCTAGATGGAGGGATGGATACCTAGTACACAGCACAGGTGCTGCTGGCTCTGGGGTCAAGAGAGGCAGGTGCTGGAGGTAGTGCAAGGGGAGGGGAGGCACTGAGCCATGAGCTCAGCGTCTGACTTAGATGGGCCTGTTCTGTTTTTTGTTTCTACTGACGATAAAACTCGTGGAGGAACTCAAGGAATGTTGAGAAGACCAAAAGTCCCCAATTACGTGAACACAAAGCAACTATTTCTGTTCCCTATTCATTCCCGTTCTTGTGGGTCTCCCACATGCAGATCTTTGCTCAGGAAGTCTTTGGGGGAAAACTGAGGACCTGTGAGTCTGAAGTGGGTGACTGGCCTAGTAGCTTCTGCCAGCCATCAAGGGCTGGAGAAGGAACTTGCCAGAGCGGTCACAGGAATATGAGACCGTTTGATTTTTCTCTGCAGGTTTGAATTTGTTTGGCTGGAAGGGGCTTTTGTCAAACTAAAGCCTTGGTGCATACAGGAGATTTCTAAGTAGCACATGACATGGGGGTGTGGTTTGGAAGTGAATCTGTAACTAGGTTTTAATGCAGACACCTGCTGGCAAGCCTCTGGGCCACCCATCACTGCCTTCCCCCTCTCCACAGAGGGCTGCTGGTTAACGAAGCCCCTTCCAGGCCACATGGCCACGGCAATTTACTGTAGTGTCTTACACTTCCATGTCACTATAGAGTGGAGCATTAGAGAAAAGCCTAGACTTTTTAGTTGATAGAGAGCCAGTTGAAATATCATTGATAGAATTTTAGTTTTAGGAAAGATTGGTTTGATTTCTAGCTTTATTACTGTTAGGTATGTAAGCTTGGGCAAATCGCTTAATCTTTAAGTCTAGTTTTCTCACAAAATGAGGAGATTAGACTAAATGATTTTCGAATTTCCAGGTAGTCCTAGAGTTCTATATTTCTACATAGTTGAATTATTTTATCATGCTGTTGCTGGGGAATACAACTAACACTTTGGAAGCTACTAATTTTATGTCAAGCTTTAAAGTCCATAATTGTTCAGAAAATATTATTTGACCTACAGTATGTCCAAATCAATTTAATAAAATCACTTTATAACAGGGCTCCATGTCTCCTGTATGATGTGTGAGTTCAGTAGTCCTGGTTGGGATTGGCTTTTCATTGTGCCCTAGATTAGGTCTTCACACAAAATTTAATCTTAAAATGTTGGTGGCACTCATGTTCTGTGTGTGACCCATTCTGGTCATTTGCCTAGACCACGAGCATTCCTTCCACATGGAGCCCAATCTGAAGCATCCTGGCAGCCACTGGCTATGAAGGACAGGTTTGTGTTCTGGTCTCTTTAGTGAAGTGGCTCTACTCAGACACCCACCCCAGGAGTGGGTGGCCCTTCTGGTGCCTACATGTGAGGTCCTTAGGGACTTGGCAGTTTCTAAGCTGAGCCTGTAATAGAAAGCTCCATCTTCTCAGGGCCTGCCCAGCACATGGTCTGCCACAAGAGAATGGGAAGGAAATAGGCCATTGGTTGGTTAGGCCAACTTGCATGTGCTATCCTCTAAGGACCCTTCATGTTCAGTGTTACTTTGTATCTGAAACTAATTATCAAGCTGGAGCTGGATAGATGGCTCAGCCGTTAAGAGCACACTGGCTGCTCTTGCAGAGGACCAGGGAAGGTTCTGTTCTCAGCACACACATGGTGACTACATACAGGTAAAATACACATAACAAAATCTACCTACCAATCAAGCAGTCTTTCTGTAGCATTTGTTAGGATTTTCAGGAATTTGAAAAGGGCGTTAGAATGCCAGTATCAGAAACATGAAAAAACAAAACAAAAAAAAACAGTGGTGAAGCCAGCTTGAGGAGATGAGGCCAAGGTGAGGTGGAGACCACAGGGCTCTGGTGACCCGCACTGCACCTACTTTGCACCATTTCTCACATACAGAATGTGGCTGAAGATACCTAGTGGGAATCAGAGAAGTAGCTTAGGAATAGGATGCTTTCCTAATGTACAGGGTTCTGCATTTGATTTTCAGCACTGCAGAAAATCTCCCAAATACCCAGAACACAGGATATAAATGCATAGAAACCCCCTCATATTCAGTAATAGAACAAGCCCAGTTGCCTGGAGGAACCTCCTCAGGAGAGGAGTTCTCTCCTGAGAGGTTAAGGGCACTTGCTGCTCTATCAGAGGGCTCTGGGTTAAGTTCCCAGCACCCACGTCAGGCAGCTCATAATCACCTGTAATGAGCTTACAGGGAGATCCAGTGCTCGTGAGAGCACATACACACTTAGTTAAAATTAAAAAAAAAAAAAATTAAATCTTAAGTTCTCTCCTGAGCAGCGCCATGGTTGGTTTGGGTTAGGACCTAGTGAGAGCTAAGGAATCCCACATGATAGCTCTTCTCAGTGTCGACAAAACCCAAATAGAATCACCAAGGGAGTGGTGGAAAGGGATGGCATACCGTGTTTGCTCTTGTGTGAACCTGGTGACCACAGTGCCTCTCCCTGAACTTGGGTCATGCACGTAGGAAGGAGTTTCTTAGGAAGACAGAAGGACTGAGTGCTGGGTCCACACAGAAGCATCCCTGAAGTGGGTGACTGAGAGACTTAAGGTCAGAGCTGGGAGAGTTTCACACTTAATGTGGGTCACAGCTCGAGCTTGTGGAGTTGGGAGTCGAGTTCACCCAAACATTACATACCAGAAAGCTTGGGTATATTAACATGCCCGAAGGGCAAAGGGTAGAGTGATCTGTTACTCAGAAAGATCGTGTGAATTATTTTTATTTTTAGCCCCACATTTTAAAGTATTAGTGACATGAGCAAGTCCAAAGGCCAGAGGCTTTGTGTGTGGATGTGCCAGCATGGAAGGAGCTGTAAACTCCATGGGAGATGGCTACTGTGCCATCTGAGCACAGGAGGATGAAAGGTGTTTTAAGAATAAGTTGATTATGTACTCAAAGCTCTCTTCCAGGTGGGCTTTTTTTTTTATGCCCTGTTTTTAGGTGTGCCTTGCCAATTGTATTTACTGAATGACACTTTAGAAAAGTGTCCTTCTGTCTGACTTGACCTTGCTCAGTTCTGCTGGCCCTAGTCCAAGTCTGCCCTACAACCATCTTGAATCAATGGAAGGGATTTTGCTGAGAGATTGAAATTCTAGGACCTCTTGTAAGGACTTCTGGGAACCATGCAGACTTTTGTGTCTGTATTCTAGGGAAGGGTTCCTGTTAATTTGTGAGAAACAAACTGGTTGAAGAAGCTTCTGATGGGGTCACAAGATCAATCCTGGCAAGGAGTATAGACCGAAGGCCACCTGATGGCCTCACATACTCATGTTCCTGGACACATAGAAAATGAGGGCAGTTGCTGCAGTTTGAATCTTGAATGTCCCAAAGGTGCTCATGTCTGATTCAGGTGGGAGCAGCTGACCCTGGACAGATAAAACTGAGCTAGAGTAGTCCTCTGTAAATTGATTGCCTCTGATATTTTTATAATGAGAAGCTAGAAGGGCTCAGTGGTTAACACTAGCTGCTCTTGCAGAGGATTAAAGTTCAGTTCTCAGCACCTATACAGAGGGCTAACAACCATTAACTTCAGTTCCAGAGGATCTGATGCCCTCTTCTGTTCTCCACAGGCATTGCACTAACATGCAGACAAAATATACACATAAAATAAATTTTTTTTTTTTTGTCTTTTTGAGACAGGGTCTCTCTCTAGCCCCAGCTGGCCTGGAACTCACTGTGTAGACCAGGCTAGCCTGGAATTCACTGTGTAGACCAGGCTGCCCTGAAACTCAGAGGTCCACCTGCCTCTGCCTCCTGAGTGCTGGGATTAAAGGCATGCATACCACACCCTGCATAAAAATAAAATTTTGCCAGGTGTGGTGTGCACACCTTTAATCCCAGCACTTGGGAGGCAGAGGCAGGAGGATCTCTGTGAGTTCAAGGCCAGCCTGCTCTACAGAACGAGCTCTAGGCTACCAGCTGGGACTAAAGGGAGACCCTGTCTCAAAAATACCAAAAAAAAAATAATAATAAAATTTTAATAGGGAGCTCACTAACATACAATACATGGAAAGAAAAGGCCATGCTGTGTTGAGAAGTCAGGGAAGAGGACTTTGGTGTGAAATGAGAAGATAACATGCATGTTATGGTAGGCTCACAGATGAAACACTGAGCTATAGTCAGTGTTTCAGCATGTGCAGGTGGTCATGGTTGTGGGGAGAACATGAATGGAAGATACTAGATTTCTGCCTGCAGAATCAAGGTGACGTTGCCTGTGTTGGTGTGGGTTGGACTTAAATTCTCAAAGAAACTTGTTCATATTATTTGGTGTTGCCCTGTGTTTAATTCCTGGGTCCCGCTTTGACCTTTATAGAGTGTAACAAGAAAGTGATGTCTCTGACTGTAGAAGCCACCTTGAACCTTCATAATGTCCATCCTCCAAAATATCTCTTTACCCTGATACTCTCCCAGGGTCTTGGAGAGAGCAAGTTAGAGATTTTGTTGTGTCCCTCAAGAAATTTAAGGTAGAAAGTGACTGAGGAAGACACCCAGTGTAAAGCTCTCTAGCCTCTACAAGATTGCACACACTCTGAAAAGGTGCTTATCCCTGAATAGGACACCTATATCAAGCTTCTGCTTCCCAAGGCTCAGAGATCCTTGCAGAAGAGGAGCCAGAAAGATTGTAACAGCCAGAGGTGGTAGATGAATACAGGAAACAAAACTTTTCAGACAGCTGGTCAGTTACTCATATAAACTCATAGCAATGGTGACAGCATGCACAGTTCCCATCTGTTCTAGTTCGCTTTTCCATTGCTGTGATAAAACACTCTGACCAATTCCAACTTGGGGAGGAAAGGGTTTATTTGACTCACATCTGGGCCACAGTTCATCACTGAGGGAGCCCAGCATAGGAACTCAGGGCAGGAACCTGGAGGCAGGAGCTGAAGCACAGGCCATGGAGGAACGCTGCTTACTGGCTTGCGCTCCTGGTCCATGCCCAGCCTGCTTTCTTATACTGCACATAACAGCCTGCCCAGGGGTGGCACCACCCACATTGCTCAACAATCAAGACAATACTCCACAGACATGGCCACAGGCCAGTCCAATGGAGCCAGTTCCCCAATTGAGGCTCCCTCGACCCAGGTATTAAACCACCTTTCCATTTCTTGTCCCCAAGGTATGATGTAACATTAATCACAACATAAGATAGTATAACCTTAAAAGCCCCACAGTCCTTAAAAAGTCCAAACACTTAAAAGTTCATAGTCTGTGAAGTCTCATAACTTAGGCTGCTGTAAAATCCAAGACAAGTACTGTCTTATTTCAAAGGGAAGAATTGGGCACACCTAAGCAAAACCTAAGTCCAGCAAGGTAGCTCAAAGCTGGACGACACAGTCTTCTGGCTCCAAAGGATTTCGGCAGCTCTGCTTCTCTGTGCCATCCACAGCACACACAGCTCATCTCGCAGACCCAGACCAGCTCCATTCTACACCTGCTGCTGCTCTTGGTGGTCATCCCATGGTTCTGGCATCTCCAAAAAGCTGGGGTCTTCACTGAAACTGAGGCTGCACCTTCGCCAATGGTCACTTCTGGCCTCTCGTGGTGCCAAGCCTCAGCTTCTCTCCATGACCCCTGCAATCCTGGGGTCTTCACTGCAACCGAGGTGCACTTCTACCAGTGGTCTTTCCTGGCCTCTCAGAGTGCCAAGCCTCATCTGCTCTCTGTGACCCCTTCACATTTCAATGCCAGAACCATATAGGAGACTCTTATACTACCAAGTCCTACTTCTGGCTTGACATAGAGGCTTGGGCCCCTTCTGGATCACAGCTTCTGTGTGCTGACCCTGAAGAAATTCTTCCCAGATTTCACCACAATGATGCTGGTCTCTTGTTACTTATAGCTGATTCTTCAGCCCCAGTTGACCAGAACTCAGATTCTCAATTCAAAAGCATCATCCCAACAGCCCTGATGGTCTCTGCTTCCCTCTGAAGCTTCACCAGCCAGGCCTCCATCTCCTACAGCTCTTTCAGTATAACTGCTTCTAGTTCCACAGCAACAAACCCCAAGCATTCAATGGCTTTTCCAGCCCAAAATTTCCACAATCCTCCCCCAAACACCAAGGTTAGGTCTATCACAGCAATAGCCCATTTTTGGTACCAATTTCTCTTCTAGTTTCTCTTCAATTGTGACAAAACACACTGACCACTACCAACTTGGGGAGGAAAGGGTTTATTTGGCTCAGGTCTCCTGGGTCACAGTTCATCACTGAAGGAGCCCAGCCTAAGAACTCAGGGCAGGAACCTGGAGGCTGGAGCTGAAGCACAGGTCATGGAGGAACGTTGCTTGCTGACTTGCTCTCCTAGCTTATCCCCAAATCTGGCTCAACCCCTCCCTTCTCTCTTGACCTTTTTGGGGTAGAGATGGAGCTATCTGGGGCTCAGCTCTATCCATGCCCTCCATCACAGATCCTCTTTGTCTGACTCTCCCTTATGTAAGGTCTCTATGTCTCCTCTCCATCTGTCTTTCAGTTTCTACACAAGCCTGCTGGAGATGGTGGCACCCCCTTCTTTAAGGACAGTGGTGGTAGGGAGAAGATGGGCCACACCTTCTAAATCTCTGGCCACAGTGCATTAGAGCCAGGAATGCAGGAGACTCAAGAAGACTGTGACCCTGGGGCAGAGGTGCTGCTGCTCAGACACAGGTGGCTGGGCCATGAGCAGGCAGAGGCAGGCTGTAGAAACACTAACTAGGCCTGCTCCCCTCTAAGCTAGATCCAGTGTGCTTCAGGAGTGCAGAGTAGGGTGCTGAGAGCCCAAGGCTTCCTGACTCAGCTGTGTGACCTTGAGTCAGTTTCTCTACCCTTTTAGGCCTCCATTTCTTCATCTGTGGAAAAGGACAAAAGCTTGTACCTATGTTCCAGGATGGCTGCAAGGCTGGCATGAGATAAGGAGGTGAGATTCTCAGTGGCACCCTGGCCTGGAATAAGTGCTGGGTAGGCTTGGCTGTCAGGTGAGATTCTCAGTGGCACCCTGCCCTAGCTGAATGGTAGTCCCTGGGGGTGTTGGCTCTTACTGAAAGGCTCTCATTGCTCATTGAATTTGGTTGTCCCCAGTGCCTGGCCTAGTGTCAGGCTTGGCAGTTGGAGCTAGGAGCATAGTGGGCATTCAAAGACATGTGCAGTGTCATTGGCTTGGCCGGGACCCCAAACACTGCCTGAGAGCCCCTGATTTAAAGGTCCCTATGAGGCAGTTTTTGGTGGTTCCAAAGCAGGCTAGGGGGTGGAGGTAGGCAACAGTTCAGATAGCCCTCAGCTGTATACCTGCTTCCCTAACTTCTAGAAAGCCAAGTAGACAAAGGGGCAAATAAAATGAATCGTAGCCTTTTTCTGTGGCAGAAGCCCCTTCAGAACGACCTGGAAATCATGACTACAGAGGTCTCTGGGTCATATTATGGACATGGGCCTTCCCATCTCTCTTTGTTGATGGTGGCCTCCCCCCAAGCCACACAACCTGAGTTCTGACCAACCCCACACACCATTCTGTGACTGAGCTTTGTGGGCCTGGGCTCGGTTGAGTAGATAGCAGTTACTAAGAGGAAGACAACTTGGCAACCAGGCTGGTCACTAGTTTGGTTTCTGAGGGGCCTCTAGGCCTGGGATGTTGTGAGTGGGAGGAAGAGGCAAGGTGGGTCTCTCTGAAGTCCCTGAGAGGTCTGCGTGGGGTCTGAGATAAGGCCCCCTCCTGACCAGGGTCAAGGATGGGGCAGGCCTTGCAGTTTCCAAGGATTAGTTACCAATGGGGCCTTTAGGAAAAGCTCTGTCCAAGGAGCACACAGAAATATCAAGCCAGAGCTTGGAGGGCACTGGACTCCTACTTCACAGTGTGATGGCGATCAGCACCTCTGGGTCCTGTCCAGATTTCCCGACGCTCCACCATCCTATCAGTCAAGATGTTTTTCGTCACTGGATTGAGCAGCAGGAATCTCTGAATCAGTTCATTTTAGTGTGTGTCTATCTCCGCAAAATGTGAATCATGATCTTCCAGAGATCTTTGGGCTATAAGATGCATCATAAATTCTAGATTGTTGTTAGCATTCATGTGCAAGGCAGAACATTCTGGAAGGCTTGAAGGGCTGCTATCATGAGGGACTTGTAATAAATTACTCCAGTTGGGGTTTTAAAATTATTTTTTGTGTGTCTATACCACAGCATGCGTGTGCAGGTCAGAGAACAACTCACAAGTCAGTTCACTCTATCATATAGATCCTAGGGATCAAATTCAGGTCATTGGGCTTGGCAGCAAGAGCCTTTACCTTTGATCCATCTTGCCAGCCATGGGTGTGTGAATGCCCATGGATGTATGCACCCACAAACATATATATATTTTATGCATGTTCAAGTGGATGCACATGTACATGTGTGTGCATGAACGTGGAAGCCACAGGTTGAGTTTGGGTATCTTCTGATGCTTTCCACCTTATTTTTTGAGATGGGGTCTCACTGAACCTGGAGCTCTCCAAGTTGGCTAGGTTGACTGGCCAGTCAGCTCTAGGGAATCCTCCTGTCTCTATTTCCCCAAGGCTGTGGTTACAGACGCGTGCCATAAGTGCTAGGGATTTGAACTCACGGCCTTCTGCTTACATGGCAAGCACTTAGCAGCTAAGCATCTCCCCAGCCCCTGGCTTGGCCTTCTCACAGCATGGCAGCATCAGCCAGGCTCTCTTCATTCTTCTTTCCCTGATACTTCCAAAAGGGTACTCAGGGGAGTTCACAAACCCACAAGGGCCTCTGGCTCCTCTGGTAATCACCTCTGCATGATGACAGGCGTTTACTATGTGGTACAATGCTAACATGCAGAATGATTATTCAACAGCTGGAATGGTCCCCGTGAGTGGGGAATAATGAAGTCAATGTGTCGGTTCAAAATTGTATTTTATTTGCCATCATTATTTAGTCTTGAATATGATATAATTAAATGAGCTGGCTTCCCATGAGCCAACTGAGCTACCTGGGAGGTGAAAGCACTAAGGCGGCCTGGGGCTTATTTCGAAATCCAGAGGCTATGGGATCACAGGGGGCAGCTGGGTGTCCATTGCACAATGAAGAGTCCATGCACTCTCTGTACTTTGGGGCATTTTAAAAGAGTATACTGTGGTCTTCGAAACTTTTTTTTTTTGTGTGTGTGTTTTGCAACAAAGCAAAACAGTCCTAGGAGTTTAAAAAAAAAGCTTTGCTCTATTGTCCTGTCTCACAGAAACAAGTGTTGATGTTGTCTTTTTAGCATTAGTCTATTTTAAGACAAAACAGCAACACCCTGGAAATATATGAACTTAGTGTGGCAGGGGAAAGAACCAACAGTATACATCAGGGTGTGGTGGTGCATGCCTTTAATCCTCGCATTCAGGAAACAGAGGCAGGGGGGATCTCTGTGAGTTCAAAGCCAGCCTGGTCTACATAGTGAATTCCAGACCAGCTGCGGTTACAGGGAGACCCTATCTCAAAAAGACCCCCCCCAAAAAAAAATCCAAAACAACAGCAGCAAAAACAATGTTATGCAAAGGGCCGTGGGAGAGACAGTGTAAGACAGACCTGAAAGTTGCATCATGTGATGGGGCTGCAGTTCCTGCCACGGGGTGGGGCAGCAGCAGGAAACTTCTTTGAGAAGACATAAAATGGAAATTGACAGCGTATACAACCTTAATTTACAAAGCCATTGCATTATTAGTGCTGGGGACTCGGTCTGCTCAGATCATTTGCATGTTGATTGCATCTTAAATGACAGTCATTTAAAAGACAAGCCCTTGGTGACAAATACCAAGACTCACTTTGGAAAAGGCATTGACTGTGTTTTATTTATTTATTTATTTATTTATTTTTATTTTTATTTTTTTTGAGTTTTCGAGACAGGGTCTCCCTGTAGCCCCAGCTGTCCTGGAACTCTGTAGACCAGGCTGGCCTTGAACTCACAAAGATCCGCCTGCCTCTGCCTCCCAAGTGCTAGGATTAAAGGCGTGCGCCACCACGCCCGGCTGTTTTATTTTAAAAGATCTTAATGCCGTGTGTGTGTGTGTGTGTGTGTGTGTGTGTGTGTGTGTGTGTGTCTGTGTGTCTGTGTCTGTGTTTGTGTGTGACAGGGATTGTACACGTTAGAGCAGGTGCCTGAGGAAACCAGAAGAGGACATCAGAATCCCTGGACCTAGAGTTACAGGTGGTTTGGTTGTGAGCAGACTGATGTGGGTACTGGGAACTGAACTCTGATCCTTTTCAAGAGCAGGAAGTGTTCTTAACCTGAGCTATCTCTCCAGCCCCAACATGATTCCTTTTGGCTGTAAAAAGCCCAAGTTCGTAGTCTAGCAAATCAAGAGGGTTCATTCTCCTTCCTGAGTGGCTTACTGGTAACCAAGTGATGAATGGACCAAGGAATGTTCTAAGAGCATACAAGGACAGAAGTGATGTCTCTTAGGTTAGAGAGTGACTACCACCTAGGATGGCACATGCCAGCATCCAGTGGTTAGAAGCACGTCTCCTCCCAGCCAGCAGCGTGTGGAGCTTCTTGGCTTGATACCTGTGGTATCAAGGCCTCTGCCTTAGCAGCATTCTTCCATCAATAGCTGAAGTCCATTCCCAGCTTAGGAATGCCCAGGAACTGAAAAGGATGTCTGGTGACTTTCAGAGAGGGTCCAAGCTGCCTAAAATCCAGGCATCCTGAGACTACCATGCCATCTGGGGTTTCACTTCTGGGTGTTGACGTAAAAGAGGTGAGTACCACCTTGCTAGCGGCCGAAATACAGAGAATGGTAGCATTCTTCTTGCTTGTTTGCTTAGCCTGTTAGGAAAGAAACTTACAAACAGTAGGAGCTACCAGAGACATATAATCAGAGTACTTCAAAGCCCTACCCAGGGACAGAGAGCCAGGAGAGTTTGCTTATAGAAAGGCTTTAAGGGATACATAGGAGTTTGCCTGACAGGTGTGAGAAAGTGGTACCTCAGACAGGAAATAGCCTACATGCATCCTTCTGGCGACTCTTTTTTTTTTTTTATTTTTTTTTGACAGGAAATAGCCTACATGCATCCTTCTGGCGACTCTTTTTTTTTTTTAATTTTATTTCTGTATGTGTATGAATGTACTATCTGCATGCAAGTGTGTGCACCGTGTCGTTTGACTTACAAACCAAATTTTAAAATATGAGTGCTCTAAGTACATTCCAGAGCATGCCTTCTTTCTCTCCTCTCCCAGATGGTCTTGTCCATTCTCTCAGTGTTCAAAGATCATCCTGTCATTCCCAGTGCCACCCCAGTGCCGTCCCTATCACCTGCAAGTGGGTTTGGGAAGGGCACCCTCTCCCAGCTGAGCTCCCCACGCAGTCCCAGACCCACGAGGCCCTCATGGGTTCCATTCCACAGTAGTAAGTTCCACATTCTCTGGCTCAGGACCACCTACTCCCTTTCAGCTTCCCTAAATATATCCTGTGTTCCAGAACCTTCTGGCTTGTTCCTTCGCTCCTGACATCACCACTTCCTAGATGGTCCCCATGCCAGCTCCCACCCACCTGGATTTCCCCCATTGCACTACAGTACCTTTCCTCCCTGCCGGAAGCTTCCAAGAGCAGAGAACATTTCGTTTCTGTGCCGCCCCCAGTGCGTGGCACGGTGCTGAGACCCGGTGGGTATTCAGTAAACACTGAACAACGGAACAAACATCACTGTTAAATTCAAAAGAACAAGAAACACCAGGGGGGAAAAAAATCTTAAAAGACTTATTTTCTGCAAGAACATCGTGTCTTTCCTTGCGGACCCAAAAGCTTAAACTCTACAAAGCAAACAAGCGCCCCCTGGTGGCTTAATGAGGGTAGTGCCGCACTACCTTCAAACATGAGCAACAGGGTCCAGCTGTGAGGCCAGTCTTGGCAAAAATTTGAGGTCAGGCAGACTTGTAAGCAGTGGCTCTGAGACTCAGCTTTCTCACACCAGCGAAATGACCCTTTTTTTGGGGACAAGGCACTGGGGAGACTTGACAGAGACACTGTGGAGGTAGCACACAGCCCTGCACAGCAATACCTTTGTTAACTCTCCTCAAAATGGCCAGAAGGAAGTCGCCTCCCAAATGCCCACCCGTGGGGGTGGACAAGTCACTGGCAGCTGGGTGATGTGACAGGCAGGATGTGGGTTTCATACCCAGTGGATGAATAGCAAAAATGCCTTGCTATGTGAAAGCCTTCCTTAGAATTCCATTTCTTCAGAAGGCAGAGGCAGGTGGATCTCTGTGAGTTCAAGGCCAGCCTGGTTTACATAGCAAGTTCCAGGCCAGCTGGGCTACAGGAAACCCTGTCTCAAAAAGACCAAAACAAAACAAAACAAAACAAAAAAAGTCGGGCGTGCCTAGCACTCGGGAGGCAGAGGCAGGCGGATCTCTGTGAGTTCAAGGCCAGCCTGGTCTACAGAGTGAGTTCCAGGATAGCTGGAGCTATAGGAAGACCCTGTCTCAAAAATACAAAANGGTTTTAAGGGCCTGGAGAGAGTTCAAGGATTAAGAGTACTCCCAGCATCCATGAAGGGTGCTTACAACCACCTATAACTCTAGCTCTAGTGGTTACATACCTTCCTCTTAACCTCCATGAGCACCTAATCTGCACACATGGAATTCGGCACACATGCATGTGTACATTGCACACATACACACAGTAAAAGAAAAAAAAATTTTGTAAAAGTAGGTGTTAAGAAACCTTGTTGGACTAGGGAGATGGTTTCGTGGGTAAAAACGTGTACTGTGCAAGCATGAACACTCAAGTTTGACTTCAGAGAACTTCAATAAAGTAAGGCATGGCCATGGTGGTGCATATTGTAACCTTAGCAGGATGAGAAGTGGACACAGAGTCCTGGAAAAACTTGCAGGCCAACTTACATACACAATGGTAAAGCAACAAGAGACTGTCTTAAACAAGATAGAAGGTGAGCATTAATAACACTTGAAGTTGTCCCTCTGACTTCCATGTGTGCACCATGGCACCCACATACCCACAGGTCACATGCATGCAAACGTAAAAAAGACCTATTGATGCTGTTTAATTCATTATTTGAAGTATTACTTTATAAAATACAAGAGATTAAATGATTCCTGACATGGTTCTCAGACAATTTCCAATTGAGTGATTTGGGAATTTTAATCTTGTCTCCATTCTTTGGAAATGTCTGTTTTGTCCCTATGGTTATCAGAAGTCAGGAAATCAAACACTGGAAAACGTTGGCCTGATGTACTCCAGAATGAGGCAGGCCCCCTGGGTTGTGAGCAGATGCACTCATCAAGCATGAACTGAGTACCTTCTATGTCAGACCATGGCAGTGAGCAACTCTATCCCTCCTGGTACAGAAGACAGATAAAAAATCGGGAACGGGTGGAGAGATGGCTCAGTGGTTAAGAGCACCGACTGCTCTGCAGGGGACCCGGTCAATTCCAGCACCCACAGGGCGCTAAGAACGTCCTTTAACTCGAGGTCTAGGGGAATCTAAGTGGCCCGCTTCTGACCTCTCTGGCATTGCACGCAACAGTGCACCAACCTATGTGCAAGACAGTACATTCATACACATTAAAAAAAAAAAAAAATCGGGAAACAAAGAAGATAATTACAAGTTATATGTGCTTTGAAGGAACCAAACAACAAAGGCCTTTTAGGCAGGAGAGGGGCAGCAGACACAGCCACACTTGAGAGGAAAGCGGATCTAGCTCTAGGAACAGCATATGGAAAGGCCTTGTGGCAGGCTGCACTTGGGGTCTGTGAGAACTGAAGAGGAAGTTCAAGGACGGGATCGTGTAGGGCCTTGGTACTCAGGGTGAGGTTTGGGTTTATAAACATACCAGGAAAGTATCTAGGATGGTTTGGCCAGGGAATATTTGACACTGACATTCTCACTTGAGGGATTGATCTTCCAAAGTGGAAATGGTGGTTCTTGTTACCTTCTATAGGATAGCTTCTCCTCATACTCATTTGTAGGTCTTTAGAGGGTTTCTCCTCTCTGTACTCTCTGTAAGGAGGTACCCTCCTTAATGTTGTTCAGATAATTGGTGAGCTGTAGAATTGATCCTGTACTTAGTGTAGAACAGGAACATGATATCTTCAAATTCTCTTCTCAGACCTGCACATCCAAGAGACAACGTCCCTCTGGAAGATGAGAGAGCTGCCTCCTCAG
This sequence comes from Rhizomys pruinosus, assembly GCA_009823505.1. Lineage (NCBI taxonomy): Eukaryota > Metazoa > Chordata > Mammalia > Rodentia > Spalacidae > Rhizomys > Rhizomys pruinosus. The sequence continues at coordinate 492,795 of VZQC01006035.1, read as the reverse complement.
GATCAAAAAGGTGTGTGTCCCTGCTGTTGCATTTGTATGGAGGGAGTCATGAGATCACAGGTGATTCTGGACAGAAAGGCTATTTCATGTTGTTTGTATTTCTATTACAGAAGACCACTGTGCTACTGTATAAGGAGTCCCCAGGAGCAAGACTGGCTGTTCCTGGAGTCAAGAAGCCTGGGTGCTAACGATTCCTTCCATCTGATGGGCAGGAGTCAGAGTGATGCACTGACTCTTCTGGGGGTGCTGTGGGGGCTCACCACGCTGGCACCTTCTCCCCCCCTCCCCCCGACGCAGACAGAACACACTGTTCAGACCTTGTTCTATAAGAGAGAAGTAGAAGAGTACAACACAGCAGAAAGATTCCATGGGCTTACACCTTGCTGCCCCTTGGCATGTTGACCACTCAGGATCTTAAGAAAAGCTCTGTGCTAATGAGTTACAGGATTCCTATGAAAGTCAGTGCAACTTTATAATCAGTAAGAACACTGGGTGAGGAACACTATGCAGGAAGAAACCTTCCACAGAAAGACAGGCAGGGAGAAGCTGAGGCTGACGGTAAGCTTGCCCAGTAGAGCGAGCCTGAGATAGGCTGCCAAGATGGCCGAATAGGAGGCTTTATGAAGTGACAGTTCTGGAACTAGTGGTTGCAAAGACACTTTCTCCTCTGAGTCACAATACCAAATAGGAAAAATGATCTACAAGTGCCCTATGTGCAGGGAGTTTTTCTCTGAGAGAGCAGATCTTTTTATGCATCAGAAAATCCACACAGCTGAGAAACCCCATAAATGTGACAAGTGTGATAAGGGTTTTTTTCACATATCAGAACTTCATATTCATTGGCGAGACCACACAGGAGAGAAGGTCTATAAATGTGATGATTGTGGTAAGGATTTTAGCACGACAACAAAACTTAATAGACACAAGAAAATCCACACTGTGGAGAAACCCTACAAATGCTATGAGTGTGGCAAAGCCTTCAACTGGAGCTCCCATCTTCAGATTCATATGAGAGTCCACACTGGTGAGAAGCCATGTCTGCAGTGAGTGTGGAAGGGGCTTCAGTAATAGTTCCAACCTTTGCATGCACCAGAGAGTCCACACAGGGGAGAAGCCTTTCAAATGTGAAGAGTGTGGGAAAGCCTTCAGGCACACCTCCAGCCTCTGCATGCACACACAAGAGTTCCACACTGGAGAGAAGCCTATAAATGTTACGATGTGGGAAGGCCTTCAGCCAGAGCTCCAGCCTCTGCATCCACCAGAGAGTGCACACAGGGGAGAAGCCCTATAGGTGTTGTTGTGGTGTGTGTGGGAAGGCCTTCAGCCAGAGTTCCAGCCTCTGCATCCATCAGAGAGTGCACACAGGGGAGAAACCTTTTAAGTGTGATGAGTGTGGCAAGGCCTTCAGCCAGAGTACAAGCCTCTGTATCCATCAGAGAGTACACACCAAGGAGAGAAACCATCTCAAAATATCAGTTATATAAGATGTTCTGCTAAGAGCTATAAATCTTTAAAATCCGTAAGTGCCACTAGGAAGGAAACCTTGTATCCACCTATGTTCGCCCCAGGAGCATCTACAGCAGTCCCCAGCAAAATACTCTTTCTGAGGAGGGTTAGGTGAGGTGGTGTTTTCATTTTTCAAGTCACCAAGTATGTCCCACAACTTGTCTCTGAAATTGGAATCTCCCTGTGTGTCACCAGGCGGGGCATTGTGTCCCGTCATGGGTATGGTGTTTTCTGGGATTCTGGCATCATGCCTCAGTAGATGAAACTGTGCTTAACCCTGAGTCCCCTTCGTCTGTGCTATGCTTGTAAGTGATGCCAGACGCTCCCTTCCGTCTGTGCTGTGCTTACAGGTGATGCCAGACGCTCCCTTTGGAGCTTGTGCCCCTTCCCCAACTCAAACATACCGGTCAGTGCATTTGAAGGTAGGCAGCTCCTGTGAAGGCCGAGTTCTGGTATTTCTGCAGTTGCCACTTGATTCAACCCAACAAGGCTTTCCTTAATCCTGTTATTTCTGAATCCACTTTACCTCATGTCCTCTGAGTACTTATAAACACCTACCCCTTCCTAGATGGCATTAAACTTTGTTTTAGATTTTAGGAGAATCACAACCTCCATTCAGCCTATCAGGAAGTTGTTGGCAGACGTACAATGCCTGGAACTTTAGTTTGTGAATTCTGCTAATCACTGTGTCTCTAAGTTAGACTTGTTTTCTAGTGGTTACATCACATGCTTTTAACTTGGGGAAAAAAATTTTTTTTAATTAAAGAAATAAAAAAGAAATGCCCCTTGGCACACAGCTGCCTGAGCTTTCCTGCCTTGAGAGTAGCCCTCTCAGGTTCCTTTTGTAACACAGTGGGCTGTTCATCATGAGCTGGAGGAGGCTTTGGGAGGGCTGACAGGAGAGGACTCTCTATTGTCTTCAGGCATTAACGTTTAGGCACCATCACAACCAGTTACTTTAAGCATGAGCATGTATTGCTAATCCATCGTCCTTTTTATTCATTCTTTCCATGAGTATCAATGCCTCCTGGGTGCCGAGCTGGTGCTGGGTGCTAAATTCCACTGGATCATGAGTTCACCTCTGGTGGAGGAGACGGGACAAGCAAGTTTACCCATAATAATGTAGTTTGGCGGAGTTTAAGTGCTATGAGAAATAAACTAGGGTGGTATGTAGAGGGGGGTGGGGGGCTGTTAGCTAGGGTCAGGGACGCCGCACTAAGGGTGCTGAGGCTAGACGGAGGGATGGATACCTAGTACACAGCACAGGTGCTGCTGGCTCTGGGGTCAAGAGAGGCAGGTGCTGGAGGTAGTGCGCAGGGAGGGGAGGCACTGAGCCATGAGCTCAGCATCTTGACTTAGATGGGCCTGTTCTGTTTTTTGTTTCTACTGACGATAAAACTCGTGGAGGAACTCAAGGAATGTTGAGAAGACCAAAAGTCCCCAATTACGTGAACACAAAGCAACTATTTCTGTTCCCTATTCATTCCCGTTCTTGTGGGTCTCCCACATGCAGATCTTTGCTCAGGAAGTCTTTGGGGGAAAACTGAGGACCTGTGAGTCTGAAGTGGGTGACTGGCCTAGTAGCTTCTGCCACCCATCAAGGGCTGGAGAAGGAACTTGCCAGAGCGGTCAAGGAATTGAGACCGTTGGATTTTTCTCTGCAGTTGTTTGCATTTGTTTGGCTGGAAGGGGCTTTTGTCAAACTAAAGCCTTGGTGCATACAGGAGATTTCTAAGTAGCACATGACATGGGGGTGTGGTTTGGAAGTGAATCTGTAACTAGGTTTTAATGCAGACACCTGCTGGCAAGCCTCTGGGCCACCCATCACTGCCTTCCCCCTCTCCACAGAGGGCTGCTGGTTAACGAAGCCCCTTCCAGGCCCAGGCCCGCAATTTACTGTATGTCCTTTACACTTCCATGTCACTATAGAGTGGAGCATTAGAGAAAAGCCTAGACTTTTTAGTTGATAGAGAGCCAGTTGAAATATCATTGATAGAATTTTAGTTTTAGGAAAGATTGGTTTGATTTCTAGCTTTATTACTGTTAGGTATGTAAGCTTGGGCAAATCGCTTAATCTTTAAGTCTAGTTTTCTCACAAAATGAGATTAGACTAAATGATTTTCGAATTTCCAGGTAGTCCTAGAGTTCTATATTTCTACATAGTTGAATTATTTTATCATGCTGTTGCTGGGGAATACAACTAACACTTTGGAAGCTACTAATTTTATGTCAAGCTTTAAAGTCCATAATTGTTCAGAAAATATTATTTGACCTACAGTATGTCCAAATCAATTTAATAAAATCACTTTATAACAGGGCTCCATGTCTCCTGTATGATGTGTGAGTTCAGTAGTCCTGGTTGGGATTGGCTTTTCATTGTGCCCTAGATTAGGTCTTCACACAAAATTTAATCTTAAAATGTTGGTGGCACTCATGTTCTGTGTGTGACCCATTCTGGTCATTTGCCTAGACCACGAGCATTCCTTCCACATGGAGCCCAATCTGAAGCATCCTGGCAGCCACTGGCTATGAAGGACAGGTTTGTGTTCTGGTCTCTTTAGTGAAGTGGCTCTACTCAGACACCCACCCCAGGAGTGGGTGGCCCTTCTGGTGCCTACATGTGAGGTCCTTAGGGACTTGGCAGTTTCTAAGCTGAGCCTGTAATAGAAAGCTCCATCTTCTCAGGGCCTGCCCAGCACATGGTCTGCCACAAGAGAATGGGAAGGAAATAGGCCATTGGTTGGTTAGGCCAACTTGCATGTGCTATCCTCTAAGGACCCTTCATGTTCAGTGTTACTTTGTATCTGAAACTAATTATCAAGCTGGAGCTGGATAGATGGATCAGTCAGCCGTTAAGAGCACACTGGCTGCTCTTGCAGAGGACCAGGGAAGGTTCTGTTCTCAGCACACACATGTGACGACATACAGGTAAAAGACACAATAACAAAATCTACCTACCATCAAGCAGTACTTTCTTAGCATTTGTTAGGATTTTCAGGAATTTGAAAAGGGCGTTAGAATGCCAGTATCAGAACATAAAAAAACAAAACAAAAAAAAACAGTGGTGAAGCCAGCTTGAGGAGATGAGGCCAAGGTGAGGTGGAGACCACAGGGCTCTGGTGACCCGCACTGCACCTACTTTGCACCATTTCTCACAGAATGTGGCTGAAGATACCTAGTGGGAATCAGAGAAGTAGCTTAGGAATAGGATGCTTTCCTAATGTACAGGGTTCTGCATTTGATTTTCAGCACTGCAGAAAATCTCCCAAATACCCAGAACACAGGATATAAATGCATAGAAACCCCCTCATATTCAGTAATAGAACAAGCCCAGTTGCCTGCTCAAAATGAGTTCTCTCCTGAGAGGTTAAGGGCACTTGCTGCTCTATCAGAGGGCTCTGGGTTAAGTTCCCAGCACCCACGTCAGGACAGATCATAATCACCTGTAATGAGCTTACAGGGAGATCCAGTGCTCGTGAGAGCACATACACACTTAGTTTAAAATTTAAAAAAAAAAAAAAATGAAATCTTAAGTTCTCTCTCCTGAGCAGCGCCATGGTTGGTTTGGGTTAGGACCTAGTGAGAGCTAAGGAATCCCACATGATAGCTCTTCTCAGTGTCGACAAAACCCAAATAGAATCACCAAGGGAGTGGTGGAAAGGGATGGCATACCGTGTTTGCTCTTGTGTGAACCTGGTGACCACAGTGCCTCTCCCTGAACTTGGGTCATGCACGTAGGAAGGAGTTTCTTAGGAAGACAGAAGGACTGAGTGCTGGGTCCACACAGAAGCATCCCTGAAGTGGGTGACTGAGAGACTTAAGGTCAGAGCTGGGAGAGTTTTCACACTTAATGTGGGTCACAGCTCGAGCTTGTGGAGTTGGGAGTCGAGTTCACCCAAACATTACATACCAGAAAGCTTGGGTATATTAACATGCCCGAAGGGCAAAGGGTAGAGTGATCTGTTACTCAGAAAGATCGTGTGAATTATTTTTATCTTTTAGCCCCACATTTTAAAGTATTAGTGACATGAGCAAGTCCAAAGGCCAGAGGCTTTGTGTGTGGATGTGCCAGCATGGAAGGAGCTGTAAACTCCATGGGAGATGGCTACTGTGCCATCTGAGCACAGGAGGATGAAAGGTGTTTTAAGAATAAGTTGATTATGTACTCAAAGCTCTCTTCCAGGTGGGCTTTTTTTTTTATGCCCTGTTTTTAGGTGTGCCTTGCCAATTGTATTTACTGAATGACACTTTAGAAAAGTGTCCTTCTGTCTGACTTGACCTTGCTCAGTTCTGCTGGCCCTAGTCCAAGTCTGCCCTACAACCATCTTGAATCAATGGAAGGGATTTTGCTGAGAGATTGAAATTCTAGGACCTCTTGTAAGGACTTCTGGGAACCATGCAGACTTTTGTGTCTGTATTCTAGGGAAGGGTTCCTGTTAATTTGTGAGAAACAAACTGGTTGAAGAAGCTTCTGATGGGGTCACAAGATCAATCCTGGCAAGGAGTATAGACCGAAGGCCACCTGATGGCCTCACATACTCATGTTCCTGGACACATAGAAAATGAGGGCAGTTGCTGCAGTTTGAATCTTGAATGTCCCAAAGGTGCTCATGTCTGATTCAGGTGGGAGCAGCTGACCCTGGACAGATAAAACTGAGCTAGAGTAGTCCTCTGTAAATTGATTGCCTCTGATATTTTTATAATGAGAAGCTAGAAGGGCTCAGTGATTAAACACAGCTGCTCTTGCAGAGGATTAAAGTTCAGTTGCTCAGCACCTATACAGAGGGCTAACAACCATTAACTTCAGTTCCAGAGGATCTGAATGCTCTGTCTGTTCTCCACAGGCATTGCACTAACATGCAGACAAAATATACACATAAAATAATTTTTTTTTTTTTGTCTTTTTTGAGACAGGTCTCTCTCTAGCCCCAGCTGGCCTGGAACGCACTGTGTAGACCAGGCTAGCCTGGAATTCAAGGTGTAGACCAGGCTGCCCTGAAACTCAGAGGTCCACCTGCCTCTGGCTCCTGAGTGGTGGATTTAAGGCATGCATACCACACCCTGCATAAAAATAAAATTTTGCCAGGGTGTGGTTGCACACCCTTTATCCCAGCACTTGGGAGGCAGAGGCAGAGGACTCTGTGAGTTCAAGGCCAGCCCTGCTCTACGAACGAGCTCTAGGCTACCAGCTGGGACTAAAGGGAGAACCCTGTCCTCAAAAATACCAAAAAAAAATAATAATAAAATGTTAATAGGGAGCTCACTAACATACAATACATGGAAAGAAAAGGCCATGCTGTGTTGAGAAGTCAGGGAAGAGGACTTTGGTGTGAAATGAGAAGATAACATGCATGTTATGGTAGGCTCACAGATGAAACACTGAGCTATAGTCAGTGTTTCAGCATGTGCAGGTGGTCATGGTTGTGGGGAGAACATGAATGGAAGATACTAGATTTCTGCCTGCAGAATCAAGGTGACGTTGCCTGTGTTGGTGTGGGTTGGACTTAAATTCTCAAAGAAACTTGTTCATATTATTTGGTGTTGCCCTGTGTTTAATTCCTGGGTCCCGCTTTGACCTTTATAGAGTGTAACAAGAAAGTGATGTCTCTGACTGTAGAAGCCACCTTGAACCTTCATAATGTCCATCCTCCAAAATATCTCTTTACCCTGATACTCTCCCAGGGTCTTGGAGAGAGCAAGTTAGAGATTTTGTTGTGTCCCTCAAGAAATTTAAGGTAGAAAGTGACTGAGGAAGACACCCCAGTGTAAAGCTCTCTAGCCTCTACAAGATTGCACACACTCTGAAAAAAGGTGCTTGTCCCTGGAATAGGACACCTATAATCAAAACAAGCGTCTGCGTCCCAAGGGCTCAGAGATCCTTGCGAAGAGGACAGAAAGATGGTAAGATCCAGAGGTAGTAGATGAATATTAGGAAACAGAGACTTTCAGACAGCTGGTCAGTTACTCATTAAATTTTGAAAACTCATAGCTATGGTGACAGCATGCACAGTTCCTATTGTTCTAGTTCCGCTTTTCCATTGCTGTGATAAAACACTCTGACCATTCCAACTTGGGGAGGAAAGGTTTATTTGACTCACATCTGGGCCACAGTTCATCACTGAGGGAGCCCAGCATAGGAAAATCAGGGCAGGAACCTGGGAGGCAGGAGCTGAAGCACAGGCATGGAGGAACGCTGCTTACTGGCTTGCGCTCCTGGCCCATACCCAGCCTGCTTTATTATAACTTCACATAACAGCCCTGCCCAGGGGTGGGCACCACCCACATTGCTCAACAATCAAAGACAATATCCACAGACTGGCCACAGGCCAGTCCCAAATGGAGCCAGTTCCCCAATTGAGGCTCCCTCGACCAAGGTAATTAAAACACAATCCTTCCATTTCTTGTTCCCCAAGGTAAGGGGGGGGGGGGGGGGGGGGGGGGATGATGTAACATTAATAACAACATAAGATAGTATAACCTTAAAAAAGCCCCCACAGTCCCTTAAAAAGTCCCAAACACTTGGAAGTTTAGAGTCTGTGAAGTCACATAACGTAGGCTGCTGGTAAAATCCAAGACAAGTACGTGGCTTATTTTCAAAGGGAAGAATTGGGCACACCTAAGCAAAACCTAAGTCCAGCAAGGCTGGACACCTGGGATTCAGTCACAGTCTTCTGGCTCCAAAGGATTTCGGCAGCTTCACTACTTTAACTCTGCCATCCAAACACACACAGCTCTTCTCAGAGACCCAGACCAGCTCCATTCTACACCTGCTGCTGCTCTTGGTGGTCATCCCATGGTCCTGGCAACTCCAAAAAACTGGGGTCGCCACTAAAACTAAGGCAGCACCTTCACCAATTGTCACTCATCTGGCCTCTCCTGGTGCAAAGCCCTCAGCTTCTCTCCATGACCCCTGCAATCCTGGGGTCGTCACTCACTGCAACCGAGGTGCATGTCCACCAAGTGGTCTTTCCTGGCCTCTCAGAGTGCAAAGCCTCACTGGGGGGCGTTTTTTTTTTTTTTTGTTGTTTGTGTTTGCTTTTTCCTGTGACCCATTCAATTTCAATGCAGAAACCATATGAGGAGACTCGTATAACTACCAAGTCCTCACACACACACACACACATAGAAGGCTGGGCCTTTCTGGATCACAGCTTTTGTGTGCTGACCCTGCAGAAATGCTTCCCAGATTTCACCACAATGATGCAGGTCTCTTGTTACGGATAGCTGATTCTTCAGCCCCAGTGACCAGAAACTCACAGATTCTCAATTCAAAAGCATCATCCCAACAGCCCTGATGGTCCCTGCTTCCCTCTGAAGCTTCACCAGCCAGGCCTCCATTGTCTACACATCTTTCAGCATTATCATCCAAGTTTCTACAGAACAACTCACTGAGCTACAAACACTATTCCATTCCAAAGTTGCAAAAATTTCCACAATCCTCCCCCAAAACACCAAGGTTAGGTCTGTCATAGCAATACCCTACTCTTCTGTTACCAATTTCTCTTCTAGTTTCTCTTCCATTGTGACAACCACACTCGGACCACTACCAACGTGGGGAGGAAGGGGTTTATTTTTTGGCTCAGGTCCTCTTCCTGGGTCACAGTTTTCACCACTGAGAGCCCAGCTAAGAACTCAGGGCAGGAACCTGGAGCAGGAGCTGACAACAGGTCATGGAGGAACGTTGCTTGCTGACTTGCTCTCCTAGCTTATCCCCAAATCTGGCTCAACCCCTCCCTTCTCTCTTGACCTTTTTGGGGTAGAGATGGAGCTATCTGGGGCTCAGCTCTATCCATGCCCTCCATCACAGATCCTCTTTGTCTGACTCTCCCTTATGTAAGGTCTCTATGTCTCCTCTCCATCTGTCTTTCAGTTTCTACACAAGCCTGCTGGAGATGGTGGCACCCCCTTCTTTAAGGACAGTGGTGGTAGGGAGAAGATGGGCCACACCTTCTAAATCTCTGGCCACAGTGCATTAGAGCCAGGAATGCAGGAGACTCAAGAAGACTGTGACCCTGGGGCAGAGGTGCTGCTACTCAGACACAGGTGGCTGGGCCATGAGCAGGCAGAGGCAGGCTGTAGAAACACTAACTAGGCCTGCTCCCCTCTAAGCTAGATCCAGTGTGCTTCAGGAGTGCAGAGTAGGGTGCTGAGAGCCCAAGGCTTCCTGACTCAGCTGTGTGACCTTGAGTCAGTTTCTCTACCCTTTTAGGCCTCCATTTCTTCATCTGTGAAAAGGACCAAACAGCTTGTACCTCTATTTCCAGGGATGGCTGCAAGGGGCTGGCATGAGATAAGGAGGTGAGATTCTCAGTGGCACCCTGGCCTGGAATAAGTGCTGGGTAGGCTTGGCTGTCAGGTGAGATTCTCAGTGGCACCCTGCCCTAGCTGAACGGTAGTCCCTGGGGGTGTTGGCTCTTACTGAAAGGCTCTCATTGCTCATTGAATTTGGTTGTCCCCAGTGCCTGGCCTAGTGTCAGGCTTGGCAGTTGGAGCTAGGAGCATAGTGGGCATTCGAAGACATGTGCAGTGTCATTGGCTTGGCCGGGACCCCAAACACTGCCTGAGAGCCCCTGATTTAAAGGTCCCTATGAGGCAGTTTTTGGTGGTTCCAAAGCAGGCTAGGGGGTGGAGGTAGGCAACAGTTCAGATAGCCCTCAGCTGTATACCTGCTTCCCTAACTTCTAGAAAGCCAAGTAGACAAAGGGGCAAATAAAATGAATCGTAGCCTTTTTCTGTGGCAGAAGCCCCTTCAGAACGACCTGGAAATCATGACTACAGAGGTCTCTGGGTCATATTATGGACATGGGCCTTCCCATCTCTCTTTGTTGATGGTGGCCTCCCCCCAAGCCACACAACCTGAGTTCTGAACCAACCCCACACACCATTCGTGACTGAGCTTTGTGGGCCTGGGCTCGGTTGAGTAGATAGCAGTTACTAAGAGGAAGACAACTTGGCAACCAGGCTGGTCACTAGTTTGGTTTCTGAGGGGCCTCTAGGCCTGGGATGTTGTGAGTGGGAGGAAGAGGCAAGGGGGTCTCTCTGAAGTCCCTGAGAGGTCTGCGTGGGGTCTGAGATAAGGCCCCCTCCTGACCAGGGTCAAGGATGGGGCAGGCCTTGCAGTTTCCAAGGATTAGTTACCAATGGGGCCTTTAGGAAAAGCTCTGTCCAAGGAGCACACAGAAATATCAAGCCAGAGCTTGGAGGGCACTGGACTCCTACTTCACAGTGTGATGGCGATCAGCACCTCTGGGTCCTGTCCAGATTTCCCGACGCTCCACCATCCTATCAGTCAAGATGTTTTTCGTCACTGGATTGAGCAGCAGGAATCTCTGAATCAGTTCATTTTAGTGTGTGTCTATCTCCGCAAAATGTGAATCATGATCTTCCAGAGATCTTTGGGCTATAAGATGCATCATAAATTCTAGATTGTTGTTAGCCATTCATGGCAAAGGCAAAACATTCTGGAAGGCTTGAAGGGGCTGCTATCATGAGGGACGTGTAATAAATACTCCATTGGGGTTTTTAAATTTTTTTGTGTGCATACCACAGCATGCGTGTGCAGGTCAGAGAACAACCCACAAGTCAGTTCACTCTCATCATTAGATCCTAGGGATTCAATTAGGTCATTTGGGCTTGGCAGCAAGAGCCCTTTACCTTTGATCCATCTTGCCAGCCATGGGTGTGTGAATGCCCATGGATGTATGCACCCACAAACATATATATTATTTTATGGCATGTTCAAGTGGGCACATGTACATGTGTGTGGCCATGAAACGTGGAAGCCACAGGTTGATGTTGGGTTTCTTCTGATGCTTCCACCTTGTATTTTTTGAGATGGGGGTCTCAACTGACACCTGGGAGCGCTCCAAGTTGGCTAGTTGACTGGACCAGTAGCTCTAGAGGAATCCTACCTGTGCGTCATGCGTTTCCCCAGGGCTGTGGTTACAGACCGGCGTGCCATAGTGCTAGGGATTTGTACTTCACGGCCTTCTCTGCTTACCATGGCAAGCACTTGCAAGCTAAGTCATCTCCCCAGCCCCTGGCTTGGCCTTCTCACAGCATGGCAGCATCAGCCAGGCTCTCTTCATTCTTCTTTCCCTGATACTTCCAAAAGGGTACTCAGGGGAGTTCACAAACCCACAAGGGCCTCTGGCTCCTCTGGTAATCACCTCTGCATGATGACAGGCGTTTACTATGTGGTACAATGCTAACATGCAGAATGATTATTCAACAGCTGGAATGGTCCCCGTGAGTGAGGGAATAATGAAGTCAATGTGTCGGTTCAAAATTGTATTTTATTTGCATCATTATTTAGTCTTGAATATCACATCAACATGACGCTGGCTTCCGATGAGCCAACTGAGCTACCTGGGAGGTGAAAGCACTAAGGCGGCCTGGGGCTTATTTCGAAATCCAGAGGCTATGGGATCACAGGGGGCAGCTGGGTGTCCATTGCACAATGAAGAGTCCATGCACTCTCTGTACTTTGGGGCATTTTAAAAGAGTATACTGTGGTCTTCGAAACTTTTTTTTGTTGTGTGTGTGGTGTTTTGCAACGGAAAAACAAAAAAAAACAAAAAGTCTACGGAGTTAAAAAAAAAAAACGCTTTGCTCTATTGTCCTGTCTCACAGAGAAACCCAAGTTTGATGTTGTCTTTTAGCATTAGTCTCATTTTAAGACAAAACAGCAACCACCATGGAAATATATGAACTTAGTGTGGCAGGGGAAAGAACCAACAGTATACATCAGGGTGTGGTGGTGACGTGGCATATGCTTTTCCAATCCTCGCATCAGGAACACAGAGGCAGGGGGGATTCTCTGTGAGTTTCAAAGCCAGCCTGGCTACATAGTGAATCCCAGGACAGTCGGTTCACAGGGAGGAACCCTATCTCAAAAAAGACCCCCCCAAAAAAAAATCCAAACAACAGCGCAAAAACAATGTTATGCAAAGGGCTGTGGGAGAGACAGTGTAAGACAGACCTGAAAGTTGCATCATGTGATGGGGCTGCAGTTCCTGCCACGGGGTGGGGCAGCAGCAGGAAACTTCTTTGAGAAGACATAAAATGGAAATTGACAGCGTATACAACCTTAATTTACAAAGCCATTGCATTATTAGTGCTGGGGACTCCGTCTGCTCAGATCATTTGCATGTTGATTGCATCTTAAATGACAGTCATTTAAAAGACAAGCCCTTGGTGACAAATACCAAGGACCTCACTTTGAAATAAGGCATCTACTGTGTTTTTTAGTTATTTTATTTTATTTATTTTATTTTTATTTTTTTTTTTTGAGTTTTCGAGACAGGGTCTCCCTGTAGCCCAGCTGTCCTGGAACTCTGTAGACCAGGCTGCCTTGAAACTCACAAAGATCCGCCTGCCTCTGCCTCCCAGTGCTAGGATAAAGGCGTGCGCCACCACGCCCGGCTGTTTTATTTAAAAGATCTTATGGCCGTGTGTGTGGTGTGTGTGTGTGTGTGTGGTGTGTGGTGTGTGTGTGTGTCTGGTGTCGTGTCTGTGTTGTGTGTGACAGGGATTGTACACGTTAGAGCAGGTGCCTGAGGAAACCAGAAGAGAAGGTCAGATCCCTGGAACTAGAGTTAACAGGTGGTGGTTGTGAGCTGACTATGTGGGAGTGGCTGGGAACTGAACTCTGATCCTTTTCAAGAGCAGGAATGGTTCTTAACGGAGCTATCTCTCCAGCCCCAACATGATTCCTTTTGGCTGTAAAAAGCCCAAGTTCGTAGTCTAGCAAATCAAGAGGGTTCATTCTCCTTCCTGAGTGGCTTACTGGTAACCAAGTGATGAATGGACCAAGGAATGTTCTAAGAGCATACAAGGACAGAAGTGATGTCTCTTAGGTTAGAGAGTGACTACCACCTAGGATGGCACATGCCAGCATCCAGTGGTTAGAAGCACGTCTCCTCCCAGCCAGCAGCGTGTGGAGCTTCTTGGCTTGATACCTGTGGTATCAAGGCCTCTGCCTTAGCATTCTTCCATCAATAGCTGAAGTCCATTCCCAGCTTAGGAATGCCCAGGAACTGAAAAGGATGTCTGGTGACTTTCAGAGAGGGTCCAAGCTGCCTAAAATCCAGGCATCCTGAGACTACCATGCCATCTGGGGTTTCACTTCTGGGTGTTGACGTAAAAGAGGTGAGTACCACCTTGCTAGCGGCCGAAATACAGAGAATGGTAGCATTCTTCTTGCTTGTTTGCTTAGCCGTGGTAGGAAAGAAACTTACAAACAGTAGGAGCTACCAGAGACATATAATCAGAGTACTTCAAAGCCCTACCCAGGGACAGAGAGCCAGGAGAGTTTGCTTATAGAAAGGCTTTAAGGGATACATAGGAGTTTGCCTGACAGTTGTGAGAAAGTGGTACCTCAGACAGGAAATAGCCTACATGCATCCTTCTGGCTACTCTTTTTTTTTTAATTTTAATTTCTGTATGTGTATGAATGTACTATCTGCATGCAAGTTGTGCACCGGTCGTTTGACTTACAAACCAAATTTTAAAATATGAGTGCTCAAGTACATTCCAGAGCATGCCTCCTTTCTCTCCTCTCCCAGATGGTCTTGTCCATTCTCTCAGTGTTCAAAGATCATCCTGTCATTCCCAGTGCCACCCCAGTGCCGTCCCTATCACCTGCAAGTGGGTTTGGGAAGGGCACCCTCTCCCAGCTGAGCTCCCCACGCAGTCCCAGACCCACGAGGCCCTCATGGGTTCCATTCCACAGTAGTAAGTTCCACATTCTCTGGCTCAGGACCACCTACTCCCTTTCAGCTTCCCTAAATATATCCTGTGTTCCAGAACCTTCTGGCTTGTTCCTTCGCTCCTGACATCACCACTTCCTAGATGGTCCCCATGCCAGCTCCCACCCACCTGGATTTCCCCCATTGCACTACAGTACCTTTCCTCCCTACCGGAAGCTTCCAAGAGCAGAGAACATTTCGTTTCTGTGCCGCCCCCAGTGCGTGGCACGGTGCTGAGACCCGGTGGGTATTCAGTAAACACTGAACAACGGAACAAACATCACTGTTAAATTCAAAAGAACAAGACTCAAGGACCACAGTAGCACATTGTCCATGTCTTTATCATCACCTTGGAAATAAGGTATTTTGTTTTTGGTCTTTTTGAGACAGGGTCTCCCTTTAGTCCCAGCTGGCCTGGAGCTCACTCTGTGGACCAGGCTGGCCTTGAACTCACAGAGATCCACCTGCCTCTGCCCCCGAGTGCTAGGATTAAAGGCGTGCCCACCACACCCAGCTCCTTCTCTTTTTAAAAGATACATCCTGAGCCGGGCATGGTGGTGCACGCCTTTATCCTAGCACGTGGGAGGCAGAGGCAGGTGGATCTTTGTGAGTTCAAGGCCAGCCTGTCTACAATGTGAGGTCGCAGGACAGCTGGGGCTACAGGGAACCCTGTCTTGAAAAGACAAAAAAAAAAAAAAAATACACATCCTGGGCTGGAGAGATGGCTAGCAGTTGGGAGCGCAACTACTGCTCTTGTGCTCTTGCAGAGGACCCGGGTTTGATCCCCAGCACCCACATGGCAGCTGAGAACCGTCTTTAACTCCAGTTCCAGGGGAATCCGAAACCCTCTTCTGACCTCTGCAGCATTGCACAACATGGATGCACAGACCTACATGCAGACAGTACATTCATACACATAAAAAAAAAAAAAATGAATGAGCAAAAGAGTATTTAAAAATAAATAAATAAAAGATACATCCTAAAGCCTTTTCACGTGTCCTAGGGCTGGACTGCAGGTCTCTCCTCGTAACTGCTGTGCAAGAGCAGAGTCCAGGCTACGACTTGCAGAGACATGGTAGGATAAGCATTTAGAAAGTTTCTTCTGCTGTTGACAGAGTATTGGTTGAAAGGAGTGCAGCTGGGGCTGGAGAGATGGCCTAGAGGTTAAGAGCTCTTGCAGAGGATCCGGGATCGATCCCCAGCACCCACATGGCGGCTGAGAACCGTCTGAAACTCCAATTCCAGGAGAACTCCAGTTCCAGGGGAATCCGACGCCCTCTTCTGACTTCCGCGGCATTGCACGACACGGGTGCACAGACCTGCATGCAGACAGTACATTCATACACATTAAAAAAATAAATAAAAATTAGAAAGAAAGAAAGAAAGGAGTGCAGCTGAAACTGTGACCAAAGGTGGCATTATGCTTCCAGAAAAATCTCAAGGAAAAGTATTGCAAGCAACAGTAGTAGCTGTTGGATCAGGCTCTAAAGGAAAGGGTGGAGAGATTCAACCAGAATAAAAGACAAAGTTCTTCTCCCAGAGTATGGAGGCACCAAAGTAGTTCTTGATTACAAGGATTATTTCTTGAGAGACGGTGACATTCTTGCGAAGTATGTAGACTGAAATTGCTGTTGAAGTGGCATCACACAAAGCTGCCCATTCCACTGAAGTCTGAACTGAAATATTTCATCATGTAAATAATTTCCATGCCTCCTTTTTATAATAAACTGATGACATCTGTTTGTCTGTGGGAAAAAAAGATACATCCTTTTTATTATTTATTTATTACTATTATCTGGGGCTGGCCTTGAACTTGAGGCAATCCTCCTGCCTCAACCTCCCAAATGCTGGAATTACAGATATGTGCCACCATGCCTGGCTTAGCTTCAGTTTTTTTCCTGGAGTATTTTGAAGTATATTTTTAACATTCTAAGATACCTCTAAATACTTCAGTGTGCGGATCTAAAATTAAAGTTATTCTCTTATGGATGCAATACCATGGAGATCACAAATAAGACATCACAATTCATTTAATCACTGATACTTAGCCTGTATTCAAATGCCTCCTGTTTCATGTCTTTTCTCCACAAAATTTTATCATAAAGCTATTTCAGATGACAGACAAGTTGAAAGAACTTTATGAAGAACATCAGTAGATCTGGTCCCATGGTTCTACATTGAGCATTTGCACTAGTGACTCAGTGCCTGACTGCTGCCCCTCCTTTCCTCTATCAATCCATCTTCTGTCTTTCAGAGTTAGAAGCAGACTGCTCCCCTAAGAATATTTCAGCACAGTTGTTATTTACAAGACCTCAGCATTTGTTCATTTTTTTCTTATGATGTGAAATTTATGTGCAATGAAATATATAGAAATTGGGGCTGGAGAGATGGCCTAGCGGTTAAGAGCACCGACCGCTCTTGCAGAGGACCTGGGTTCGATCCCCAGCACCCACATGGCGGCCGAGAACCATCTGAAACTCCAATTCCAGGAGAACTCCAGTTCCAGGGGAATCCGAGACCCTCTTCTGACCTCCGCAGCATTGCACGACACGGGTGCACAGACTTGCATGCAGATGGTACATTCATACACATACAGAAATAAATAAAATTTAAAAAAAATTTAAAAAAGAAATATATAGAAATTAAGTTTTCTATTTGATATGTTAAAATAAAGTCATCTTGGGCTGGCAAGATAGCTCAGTAGGTCAAGGTACTTGCCACCAAGTCTGACAACCTGATTTTGATCCCTGGGCCACACACCAGGAAAGGGACAACAGACTCCAAGTTGTCCTCTGACCTCCACACACAGCCCTGGCACATGCATGCATGCATACTTACACACAAAATAAGTAAAATGTAATTTAAAAAAAATTTAAGACAAAGGCATCTGTCTGTGTAACCCAACCCTATGAGGACACCAGACACCCCCTTGACTCCTGAAAGGCTCCCACCTTCCAGTCAGGTCCCTCACCCCAGCCAACTTCACTCTGATTTTTCCTACTATTGCCCATTATGAAGCTCTATCTAAAAGGCATCATATTGAGCAGGGTGTGGTGGTACTCATCTGTAACCCAGCATTCAGAAGGCTGACACTGAAGGATCATGAGTTCAAACCCAGCCTGGGCTCAGACCCCCATCTCCAAAAACTGAAAACACACAAGAAATGGATTTTTTGGTCTTTTTTTTTTTTTTTTTTTTTTGTATTTTTGAGACAGGGTCTTCCTATAGCTCCAGCTATCCTGGAACTCACTCTGTAGACC
Source organism: Rhizomys pruinosus (assembly GCA_009823505.1). NCBI lineage: Eukaryota > Metazoa > Chordata > Mammalia > Rodentia > Spalacidae > Rhizomys > Rhizomys pruinosus. Next base: position 475,280 of record VZQC01006035.1, on the reverse strand, counting down.
AGGCTGGCCTTGAACTCACAGAGATCCGCCTGCCTCTGCCTCCCGAGTGCTAGGCACGCCCGACTTTTTTTGTTTTGTTTTGTTTTGTTTTGGTCTTTTTGAGACAGGGTTTCCTGTAGCCCAGCTGGCCTGGAACTTGCTATGTAAACCAGGCTGGCCTTGAACTCACAGAGATCCACCTGCCTCTGCCTTCTGAAGAAATGGAATTCTAAGGAAGGCTTTCACATAGCAAGGCATTTTTGCTATTCATCCACTGGGTATGAAACCCACATCCTGCCTGTCACATCACCCAGCTGCCAGTGACTTGTCCACCCCCACGGGTGGGCATTTGGGAGGCGACTTCCTTCTGGCCATTTTGAGGAGAGTTAACAAAGGTATTGCTGTGCAGGGCTGTGTGCTACCTCCACAGTGTCTCTGTCAAGTCTCCCCAGTGCCTTGTCCCCAAAAAAAGGGTCATTTCGCTGGTGTGAGAAAGCTGAGTCTCAGAGCCACTGCTTACAAGTCTGCCTGACCTCAAATTTTTGCCAAGACTGGCCTCACAGCTGGACCCTGTTGCTCATGTTTGAAGGTAGTGCGGCACTACCCTCATTAAGCCACCAGGGGGCGCTTGTTTGCTTTGTAGAGTTTAAGCTTTTGGGTCCGCAAGGAAAGACACGATGTTCTTGCAGAAAATAAGTCTTTTAAGATTTTTTTCCCCCCTGGTGTTTCTTGTTCTTTTGAATTTAACAGTGATGTTTGTTCCGTTGTTCAGTGTTTACTGAATACCCACCGGGTCTCAGCACCGTGCCACGCACTGGGGGCGGCACAGAAACGAAATGTTCTCTGCTCTTGGAAGCTTCCGGTAGGGAGGAAAGGTACTGTAGTGCAATGGGGGAAATCCAGGTGGGTGGGAGCTGGCATGGGGACCATCTAGGAAGTGGTGATGTCAGGAGCGAAGGAACAAGCCAGAAGGTTCTGGAACACAGGATATATTTAGGGAAGCTGAAAGGGAGTAGGTGGTCCTGAGCCAGAGAATGTGGAACTTACTACTGTGGAATGGAACCCATGAGGGCCTCGTGGGTCTGGGACTGCGTGGGGAGCTCAGCTGGGAGAGGGTGCCCTTCCCAAACCCACTTGCAGGTGATAGGGACGGCACTGGGGTGGCACTGGGAATGACAGGATGATCTTTGAACACTGAGAGAATGGACAAGACCATCTGGGAGAGGAGAGAAAGAAGGCATGCTCTGGAATGTACTTAGAGCACTCATATTTTAAAATTTGGTTTGTAAGTCAAAGACCTTTGCCTTATATGCTTTGGGGTAGTGTCATTGGTGAGCTACTTTGCCTGTTAGGGGTGGAAATCACCCTGATACTAAAGCTTGAGAAGACTTTATTTAGGGCCATTGTGGGGTTCATTATGTCTCAACCAGAGAGCAGACAGGCTCCCTTTGAATGCTGTGATGTCACCAGCCAGCAGAGGCGGGGTGATCAGGAGGAAGCTCCAAGGAGGACAGTAAGCCTGGAGAGGTAGAAATCTTTGCCCAGGAGTTTAGCGGAATTTTTTCCCAAGGCCAGGCCTGATGGAGGAGGGGCTTGCAGCGCCAGTGCAGTTTTGTCAGGGAAGGCATCCTTTCCTGCCTGGGAAATAAGTCACAGCTTCTGTAATTACAACCTTCTGTTTCTTTCTTTTTGAGGCAGGATCTCACTGTGCACTTAAGGCTGGCCTTAAATGCAAGATCCTTTTGCCTCTGCTGTGTGCTACTGTGCCTAACTCCTAAACATTCTGCTTCTTTTTTAGTTTTTGGTTATTTTATTTTGCAAATATTCATGTGTGTATGCACATATGCCATAGCACATGTGTAGAGGTCAGAGGGCAATTTGAGGGGTCAGTACTCACTTTCTACCACATAGGTCTCAGGGATTGAACTCAGATCATCAGGCTTGGCAGCAAGCACCCTCACTTGCTGAGCCATCTCCTAGGACCATTTATTTATTTATTTTTATTTATTTTTATTTTATTTTTTTTTATGTGTATGAATGTACTGTCTGCATGTAGGTTGGTGCCCCCGTGTCGTGCAGTGCCTCGGAGGTCAGAAGAGGGTGTCGGATTCCCCTGGAACTGGAGTTAAGGACAGTTCTCAGCCGCCATGTGGGTGCTGGGGATTGAACCCAGGTCTTCTGCAAGAGCAGTCGGCACTCTTAACCGCTAGGCCATCTCTCCAGCCCCATATTTATTTATATTTTTATGAATATATTTTTTGGGTTTTTTTTTTTTTTTTTTGGTCTTTTTGAGACAGGGTCTCCCTGTAGCCCCAGCTGTCCTAGAACTCACTCTGTAGACCAGGCTGGCCTTGAACTCACAAAGATCTGCCTGCCTCTGCCTCCTGAGTGCTAGGATTAAAGGCGTGCACCATCACACCCAGCTTGCATATATGTTGTATGTGTACACATGAAATATGGGTGCCCTGGAAAGCCAAAAAAGGATGTCAGATCCCTTGGAATTGAAGTGATAGGCAGTTGTGAGTCATAACATGAGTGCTGGGAACTGAACTCTGGTTCTCTGCAAGACCATCAAAGACTTGAAACCACTGAGCCCTCTCTCCAGCCTCTCCTAACATGCTTGAAATTATATACCTGTGGGTGAAGCATGATTCAGAAAAATGAATGATGTGGCAGATAAGTGCCTTCAGTGAGCCTTTGTTTTTTACCTTTGTTGAAAGAAATGGTATTAGTCACTTGAAAGAGATTTACAAAACAAAAACAGGAAGTACTTTTAGGCCTGTTATTTAATAAGCTGGTTTATGTAAGCCCACATTGGCTGAGTGATACAGCCTGCTCCTCCCTACTCTATTAAATTAAGGTCAAATGTTTCCTTGAAAAATGATTTTTCCGCCAGGTGTGGTGGCGCACGCCTTTAATCCTAGCATTTGGGAGGCAGAGGCAGAGGCAGGCGGATCTTTGTGAGTTCAAGGCTAGCCTGGTCTACAGAGTGAGTTCCAGGACAGCTGGGGCTACAGGGAGACCCTGTCTCTGAAAAGACCAAAAAAAAAAAAAAAAAAAAAGATTTTTCCTCAATCCTCTTTTAAAGAATCCTCTTCCCAGCTGGGTGTGGTGGCACACACTTTTAATCCCAGCACTTGGGAGGCAGAGGCAGGCAGATCTCTGTGAGTTCAAGGCCAGCCTGGTCTACATAGCTGTAGTATTTCTGTAGCTCCAGGCCAGCTGAGGCTACAGGGAGACCCTGTTTCAAAAAGACCAAAAAAAAAAAAAAGCCTCTTTCACCATTGAGAGCAGTCCAGCAGCCTGGATGTGAGGCTCTAGTTTCCCTCACTATGAAAGAGAGATAATAATAGTACCACTCACAGCATGGGCTGACCAAGCATGTGCCAGCCCTGGGCACCATTCCCAAAGGCTGCTCTGATTGGCATCATCTCTGTCCCAAGTTTGCTTATATAAGATGGAAGTCCAGACAATTTACTCCACTTTGTAAATTAGAAGGGAAACCTCCCCTGTCCTCGCTTGCCCCTGAGCTTTGGTGCATTCAGACACCTTTTCTTTTTTTTTCCACTTTTCTTTTTTTTTAATTATTTGTTTATTTTTAAGGGATTCTACAATATAATAACACAGTTGTTTGCAGATAACATTGATGTTGCTCAGTTTGCCGTACAATTAGGTAATTGGTGCACTTTGCAAGTATCGATGTCCAAATTTTGAACCCAAGGTTCCCATAGTCCAGTTGGAGAAGCTTGTATGCACAGGCATGTTGATCAATTAGGAGTCCAGACTATATTGCTGTGGTCTCATGATTCATCCCTATCTCTCCGCAGCCCTTACAATCTACCACGCCTCCTCTTCCGCAATTTGTTCCCTGGGCTTTGGGAAAGGGGCACAAGTGGGTGAGAAGAAAATAGTCTACCTTCTTTGGAGTTGTCATTTTGGACTCTAGTCTGTTCAGGTTGTTTCGCTTCATGGGTTGACAGCTTATCCAGTGATACCTTTTTAGTCATACTAACAAAGCACAAGCAATTGGATGTACAGGCATTTAAGCAATACTAATTATTATGTCAAGCTAAGCTGTGAGCATAGACACAGATGCTTGGATGGTATGCTAATCCACAAACTGTGGTTTCTCTATAAAGGGTGACAAGTTCTTATTGTGACTTATGACACATTTTCTTTTATCACATGGTTAAAGATGAATTTTCAGCTCCTACACAGTCCAAGAGTTCCAAAGAGTTCCGAAGAGTTCCAAAGAGTTCCTGTACCTGACTCTTAAAACCCCCTGTCCCTCATCCTTCAACAGCTGATGCTAGAAATAAGGTGAGCCAGCCAGGACTACGTAGTGAAACCCTATGTCAAAGCAACAAAAAAACATTTTTATTCACTGTCTTTCTTTTTTTTTAATTTTATTTATTTCTGTATGTGTATGAATGTACTGTCTGCATGTAGGTTTGTGCACCCATGTCGTGCAATGCCGCGGAGGTCAGAGGAACTGGAGTTTCAGACGGTTCTCGGCCACCATGTGGGTGCTGGGGATCGAATCCGGGTCCTCTGTAAGAGCGGTCAGCGCTCTTAACCGCTAGGCCATCTCTCCAGCCCCCCAAAAAACATTTTAAAACCTCGGAAATGGCTCCCTCTGCCCCAGAGCACATGGGGAGATGGAACGAACTCCCCACAAGGCCAAGCACTGTGGCCCTGAGCAGATGCCTTTGGTTGTTGTTGGCTTTGGTTCTGTCTGTGCTTTCTGTCTCCTGACTCCCCCAGGGGCTCCTCCAGGGTATAGTCCTCACTGCCTACACTGAGTTGGATGTTGGACGAATGCCCCCCAAACCTTGCTGACCCACCCCGAGGCACCCACTTTCCCTGTTCCCATGGTCATAGATCAGTTGTGTTCACTTGTGTATTCCATATCTTTATCACTTCAATGACATTTTTAAAAAGCGATCTTACAAATACAAGGATTTTTCTTATAATTTAATTTAAGCTGTTGTTTGTGTTTGTGTTTGTTTGTTTGTTTGTTTGTTTTGAAACAGGGTTTCTCTGTAGCTCCAGCAGGCCTTGGAACTCCCTATGTAGTCTAGGCTAGACTCGAACACTCAGAGATCCACCTGTCTCTGCCTGCAGTTAAGTGCTCAGATTAAAGGCATGTGCCACCACGCCCAGCTTTGTTTTGATTTTCTGAGACATAGTGTTACTCTGTGGCCTAGGCTAACCTCATAGTGTTACTCTGTAGCCTAGGCTAACCTCAAGCTCACAGCAATCTTCCTGCCTCTGCATCCCAAGTGCCAGGATTGCAGACATGAGATACCCTCCTGGATTAACTTTTAATCTTTAAGCAAATATCTAAAGATAAATCCAACACTTGGAGGCACTTTAATGCCTAATAACAGTTAAAATAGGTCACATAAATTAAACCATCGTTTTAGTAAGTAAAGCTTACTTGTTAGCTAAGTCCCTGGAGGTGCCTATAGGTTTACCAGTAATCACTGATCACCCATCGCTAGTCAGCAGTGCTGGGTTATTGTTACAGTTACTGCTACCCAGACACTCCAGGCCTCATGAGCACAACGTCATACCCAGAAATTGGAGAAATGTCCCTGAGCCATCTGTGTACACAGACAGACAGTTCTAAATTACTTGGATGACGTCTTAGACCAGTCAGGGATGGTGACTGTGAAGAACAGAGACAAACAGGCTGACTTGGGCAGAGCTAGGAACTTCTGACAGGACATTGGTGGACAGAAGGTGGTGGCCAGAAGTGCCCAGAGAACTGGGAGAACCAGGCTTGGGAAACAGCAGAGGCCAGGCCTCTAGGACAGCAAGCCTGGTGTGTTTGCTGCTTAGAACGTCAGCACCATTCCAACACTGGCCACAGTCCCTGGACCCTGATCACGACCTCCACAGGCAGGCCTGCATCGGCACTGCTGCCCCTGTTGGGTCACCTAGGCTCTGTCTTGCCCTCAGGGATCAAGGCCTTGAGTAATCTAAAGGGGCCGCCATGGTGACAGGGGCTCAGGGTAGTAGCTATTACTCTTTCTACCCTAGTCCCCAGCAATGCTCAGTGCCGGGCTCAGGCTTTGAGCAGAGCAAGGAGGGCTGCCCAGCCCTGCAAGCCTAGGACAGGGCTGGAAGGAAGGAAATCCCACAGTAATTACAAGGAGCTTTAATTCTTAATTTGCTTCTGTTCCTGCCTCTATTAACTTGCCTTAATCACCAATGATTAAGGAGTAAATGTCGAGTTAATGGCTCTGATTGAACTCAGTCTTTCCCCCTCAGAGGACTCTCAAGGCCTAAGCAGACTTCTCCTATGAGGGGTTCTAGAACTACTTGTTGACTTTAGGTTCTGCCCTACTCCTGACTTCCCGCACAAAAGCTCCTAACTGAGCTCTTCCAGCATAGACAGATGTCTCTGGATGAACGAGGGAGGGAATTTAGTTGGAGGTTTGCATTGGCTTTCCTGTGATGCTCCTTCCTGGGCCCAGGGGTGTACAGCATTTCTGCTACTTATAAGTGACTGCTGGGCTGGAGAGATGGCTGAGCGGTTAAGAGCACCGACTGCTCTTGCAGAGGACCCAGGTTCAATCCCCAGTACCCACATGGTGGCTGAGAACCATCTTTAACTCCAGTTCCAGGGAGTTAAAGAGATGCCCTCTTCTGACCTCCGTAGCATTGCATGACATGGGTGCACAGACCTGCATGCAGACAGTACATTCATACACATACAAAAATTAAAAAAAAAATGAAAGCTAGAATTTGCTACCAACCTTTGACGTTTATTAAAAAAAAATCACTTCTCAGCCTTTTGGCTAAGATCAAGTGTAGTATCTGTTCTTATCAGTTTAATATCTGATACGGCTGGGCGTGGTGGCGCACGCCTTTAATCCTAGCACTCAGGAGGCAGAGGCAAGCGGATCTTTGTGAGTTCAAGGCCAGCCTGGTCTACAGAGTGAGTTCCAGGACAACTGGGGCTACAAGGAGACCCTGTCTTGAAAAAACAAAAAACAAAAAAAACAAAAAAAAATCTGATACGTCCTCTATCCGAGGACAACATATTAAATGTCCAAATAAGTAGCATACAATCAATGAGAAACAGTTTGGGTAAACTTAATGAAAGCTTATGCCTTGGCTCCTATTTATGGGTATGAATCTATAGGTCAAAACATAAAAACCTAAAAAAACAAAAAACAAAAAGAGGGAGGTGGGAGGTGGGGTAGTATCCTTTCTGGGATACAAATGGAAAACTCTGTGTTCCAATCCTATTGATAAATTTTCAGTTTTTGAGATCTTGAAACTAACTTCCCACAGGTAAAAATCACCAATCTAAATGCCTGAAAACATACAACTTATGGCTGTGCAGGATGAACTGGGGAATGTCAGCAGAGAGGCTGACCCATCTAACATTAAAGAAAGAGGAACCTCAGACTGCCTGAGTCACAGACACTGAGCATCTCTCTGAATACTATTGGGGTTAACTGTTTATAATGGGCCCTAACGAAGTTTACCTTCCAGATACTGAGAAACCTTCCTACCTCTCCCCTTTATAGGAAAAAGAAAAACATGATGGTAATGAAATCATTCCCTAACTGTAAATTGGAGTCAATTGTTATACTGGTAATTTCCTATAAAACAGGTATAACTACCCTTTTTTAATTGACTGATAGGTATAGGAACTGTGAAAGGATAATTCTCTATCTAGAGCCAAATTCAATAGTAAAGAGTTTATAAGCTGTGTAATTAAGCAAAATATACTACAGGAAAGCTCTGACATCAGCAATGAATTATTCTGCCTAGGAGATGTTGGCTAGGGGATTCAACCCCCCCCCCAAATTATAAAGGCCTTTTGCCTATAAGTGGGATATATGCAAGGAGAAAGGCAGTAAGTCCCTGTTGTCCAAGACCTGGTGTGAGCATGAAAAAATGTTATGAGACGTCACTTGCTAGCGTACAACTGGCCTCTCAAATGCCAGAGAGCGTTACCAAAGGCCACTAAAGCAATACAGCAAAATATTGGTCTCCCTGAGACAAGCAAGACTCCTCCATCAGTATCAGCCACACCTCAACTGCCCGGAGATACTGTGCAACAGTGGCAGCCAAGTGTCTATATATATCCCAAATCTATTTGGCTATTAGCTCTCTCCTTGGAGGAATAACTCACAGTGGATGCCACAAGCTTATGTCCTCTAGTGGTTAGGAGATGTTATAAGCCACAATAAGAACTTGTCACCCTTTATAGAGAAACCACAGTTTGTGGATTAGCATACCATCCAAGCATCTGTGTCTATGCTCACAGCTTAGCTTGACATAATAATTAGTACTGCTTAAATGCCTGTACATCCAATTGCTTGTGCTTTGTTCGTATGACTAAAAAGGTAACACTGGAAAAGCTGTCAATCCATGAAGGGAAACAACCTGAACAGACTAGAGTCCAAAATGACAACTCCAAAGAAAGTAGACTGTTTTCTTCTCATCCACTTGTGCCCCTTTCCCAAAGCCCAGGGAACAAATTGCGGAAGAGGAGGCATGGTAGATTGTAAGGGCTGCGGAGAGATAGGGGTGAATCATGAGACTACAGGAATATAGTCTGGACTCCTAATTGATCAACATGCCTGTGCATACAAGCTTCTCTAACTGGACTATGGGAACCTTGAGTTGTTCAAAATTTGGACATCGATACTTGCAAAATGCAGCAGTTACCTAACTGTATGGCAAACTGAGCAACGTCAATGTTATCTCCAAACAACTGTGTTATATTGTAGAATCCCTTAAAAATAAACAAATAATAATAATTAAAAAAAGAAAAAAGAAAAGTGACTGCTGATCCAGTCAGCTATAGTTCACATCTGGAATGTTCGCCTGATGTCCATGTGTTCAGGGGGAGCCTAATGGAAAGAGTTAAGTGGGAAGTTATTAGGCCATTGGGGGAGTGGAGACTAGTGACAGGAGGTAAGGTCACTGGGGATAGGACTTCGTGAGTCTTGGAGGGGACAGTGGAACCATGGCCCCTGCCGGCTTCTCTCTTTGCTTCCTGGCTAACATAAAATGGACAGGCCTCCTTCATTGTGTGGCCTGCTGTCGTGGGTCACCTCATCACTGGCCCAAAGCAACAGGGTCAAGCAACCATGAACTGAAAACCCCCAAACCATGAGCCAAGAATAAGCCTTTTTTTTTTTTTAACTAATGTGATCTATCTTAGGTATTTGTCACAGCAACAGAAAGCTGATGCATCATTTTAAGACTTCCAGCCCCACAGGACTAGTCAGGAACCCTCTTCTGCCTCCTCCAGCTTCCTGTTACCCAGTGCCCTGGATGACTGCTTAGAAGAACAACCCACTCAACAATAAGCCACTTCTCCCAATGAAGCTGTTTGTGTCCAGACTGTGGATACAATGATCCAGATGCCTGCAAACATGGCTCATTCTGCTGCACAACAGCTATGAGTTACATAAAAGGGGCTTGGCACATTCAGTGAAGAGAGGCTTAGAAAGCCAGCCCCTTCAGCTGCCTTAGCTGGTCGGGAGCCAGCTTCCTAGAGACACGGGAGGCAGGCAGAGGACTCATTCCCAGCAAGCTATGGCCTCCATCCTCTAGCCGACCTCACTGTCTTCAAACGCCACCAGCTGAAGGTCACCCAAAAGGCTATCCTTTCCAGTGGGTTGAGGGGTGGGGGTTGTTTTGTTTTGTACCATGAAACAGAACAGAAAATGAAGGTGTATGGTGGGCCATTGTGTCCAAGCTGGGTACCACTGCCACTTCCAGCTTGGTTGTTCCCTGCTGTGGGACCAGCTCTGCATGTGGTAGAACCCATAGTAGAATGAGTGCCAGGAGACAGTCCAACAGTTATAACCAAAAATGTCTCCCGGCATTGCCTCCATCCCCTGGGAGCTCACACTCTGGTTGAGAGCCACTGCTCTGGGCCTTTGGTTCTAGATGGATTCAAGGAGCAAAGCTTGTGTGTGATGTGGGAGGAACTTTGAGCTGCTGGCTTGGTGCCAGTTCTTCAGCCCCTTGGCTGCAGTCTGTGCTTCCCTAAGGAAGAGCACTATGGTCATTGCTAAGTTGCAGGGGCCACAGTCCTGCTCCCAAACCAAAGGCCAGGCTTTCCAAAGCCCAAGGAGAAAAGACAGCATCTCCTGCTCCCTGGGATTTTACTCTAGGCCTCTCAGTTCCCCAAGTGGATCTTAAATAACTGTAGGCAAATGCCAAATTGACACATATTTGAAGCCAAGACTCCGCTCGGACCCTGGGGTTTCTGCTTCATCTCCTCTACCTGGCTTCACATCCTGGCTTCTCAAGAGCAGGGTTCGCAGGTGAGCAGGGTCGCAGGTGCACAGCAGTGGGGTGCTGTGTGGGCGGTGTTTGAGTCATAGTGGTGCTGATGCTGACTGTCACTACTGTGTGGATGCAAGCCCTAGCAGGGCTCCTGTAGAGCACCAGGTGTTCCAAGTAGGAGCTCAGGACTTGAGTTCAAGGTGGACCCTTCAGCCTGCTCTGTGACCTACAGAACAGGCTTCACTACAGGAACATGCTGGTGAAGGAACAGAGCAGTCCCTTTTTACCCCAAATTCTGCTTGCATGGTATCAGTTACCCACTACCAATTGTGGTCTAAAAATATTACGTGGGGGGGCTGAGGCAATGGCTCAGCTGGTAAAGTACTTGCCATGCAAACATGAGGAGCCTGATCCAAATCCTCAGCACCCACATAAAAAGCAGGGCCTAGAAGCAGATGTCTGTAATCCCAGCAGTAGGAGGCAAAGACAGGAAGATCCCTGGAGGTCACTAGCTTGTTTGCCTACTTGGCAAGCTATGGGCTGGTGAGACCCTGTGTTAGAAATAAAAATGTGGGGTCTGGAGAGATGGCCTAGCAGTTAAGAGCGCCAACTGCTCTTGCAGAGGACCCGGGTTCGATCCCCAGCACCCACATGGCGCTGAGAACCATCTTTAACTCCAGTTCCAGGGGAATCCAACACCCTCTTCTGATCTCCGTGGCATTGCATGACACGGGTGCATAAACCTACATGCAGACAGTACACTCATACACATACAAAAATAAATAAAAAGAAATAAAAATGTGACCGGGTGCCATGGCACACACCTTTAATCCCAGCACTAGGGAGGCAGAGGCAGGTGGATCTCTCTGAGTTCAAGGCCAGCCTAGTCTACATAGTGAGTTCCAGGCTATCTGAGGCCACAGGGAGCTCCTTGTCTCAAAAAAAGAAACTAAAATAAAATAAAAATGCAGAACTGGTAAAATAGCTGTAGTAAAGGCATTTGCCTCCAGGCCTGACATCCTGAGGTCAGTCCCCAGAACCCACATGATGCAAAGAGAGAACTGACTCCTCCACGTCGTTCTCTGACCACCATGCATGCATGTGGTCCCCCCACAAATGAAACTTTTAAAATGCTAAAGTTCAAAATTAAAAGATAGCTAGTGTCTGAGAAGTGACACGGGGTTGTCCTTGGCCCCCACTAAGCATGCCCAGAACGACACAGAAACAACTGTCTGGGGCCAGACATGGTGGCACAAACTTGGAATCACAGCACTGGAGAAGTGGAGCCTGGAGGAGGTGAATCTGAGGCCAGCCTGGGCTATGTATTCAGATCCCGTCTCAGAAAACAAAAATATTTTAAAGTACTGTGCTGGATAGCTTTAGTGTCGACTTGACACACCTGGGTTGAGGGAGCCTCAGTTGGGGAATTGGCTCCATTGGATTGGCCTGTGGCCACATCTGTGGAGTATTGTCTGATTGTCGAGCAGCATGGGAGGGCCCAGTCCACTATGGGTGGTGCCACCCTGGGCAGGTTGTTGTGTACTGTATAAGAAGGCAGGCTGGGCATGAGCCAGGAGAGCAAGCCAGTAAACAGCATTCCTCCATGGCCTGTGCTTCAGCTCCTGCCTCTAGGTTCCTGCCCTGAGTTCTTGCCTTGGGCTCCCTGAGAACTGTGACCCAGGAGATGTAAGCTGAATAAACCCTTTCCTCCCCAAGTTGGTGTTGGTCAGAGTGTTTTGTCACAGCAATGGAAAACAAACTAGAACAAGTACCATCTCCTGTATACTGTACTGTGGCCAGTTTGGGAGGGAAGGGAGGGGATGACCTTGTGAACACCCCATCATTTCCCAGTCTTTGGAGAGAGAATATGTTCACCCCGCTTTTTAGGCCAGAGGGAGCAAGAGAGCCGTTAGTGGACTACTTCTGGATACAGGGACCTGGCTCCACATTCAGCTCCTAGAGCTTAGCGCAAGCAACGGGGAGGCTGACTGGTCTCCAAATGGAAGCAGCGGGTGGCATTATTTGTAGATCACGGTCCCTGAAGATCAGCAAGCCAAGCCAGGACCCCACTGTGTCTTCTCTGCTCCCTCTGGCCTCTGTGCTCTGTGAGCAGCTGCAGGAGCACACTGTCCTGTGGGCACCAGTGGGGTTCTATCTGCAGACCCTCGCAGGTGCTGCTTGCCCAGAAGAGCCTTGTGGAATAAGCACCCTTCCTAGCTCAGTTTCCAGATTTCATTTACTTAAAAAAAAGACAATCTGGGGCTGGGATGTGGCTCAGTTGTTAGAACGCTTGTCTGCATTTCCTGGGTTCCATCCTCAGCACTGCATAAACTGGTCATGATGGTGCACACCTCCAATGGAGGGGGAGGCAGGAGGTCTAGGGGTATAAGGTCATCATCACATAGTGCGTTGAAGGCTAGCCTGGGCTACATGAGAGCCTATCTTTTTAAAAAATTTTTATTTTATCTTTAAGAAAGTTTATTTTACTAGTCTTATTTAAGACCTTGCCATGACAACAATTCCTTTTTCTCCTCTTCAGCATTTGCCCGGTCTCAGTTCATATGGACCCTGGAGGTTTCTGAGTCCTCTGTGCCTCCTGTGTCCTGAACCGCATCCTTCTCATCTCCCTTTGTTCCCGATAGCAACCAGCCAAGCTCTTCACAGAGCTGACACTCTGTTGGGTGTCCTTCCATCACCCTGGGTCTGGCCTGGCTCATTTGCCTCAGAAAACTGAGCATGTGCATGGCATGGTGTGGTACCTCCTCCTCCTGTAAGTCAGGTGACTTAAGCATTCTTCCTGCCTCATCCTGATGGTGGGTGGATTTCCAGATTGAGCGAAGACATCCACATCTTACCTTGTAGGAAAGTGGTTTTAATATATATTAAATATAAATATATATATTGGTCTTTCTGAGATAGGGTCTCCCTGGAGTCCCAGCTGGCCTGTAACTTGCCATGTAGACTAGGCTGGCCTTGAACTCATAGATCTTCCTGCTTCTGCCTCCTGAATGCTGGGATTAAAGGCCTGTACCACCACACCTGGCTAGAAGAGGTTATCCAATCCCTGGTTCTGGAGTTATAGATGGTTGTGAGCTGCCCTGTGTCATTGCTAGGAACTGAACTCAGGTCCTCTGGAGGAGCAGCAAGCACTCTCAGCTTCCAAGCCATCTCTTCAGCCCAGAAAGTGGTTTTCAGGAAATGTTTGCCAAGGACAGAGATGATGCTTGCTAAGTTCATCTACTTCTAAGACATGGCAGGTTTTGGAAGGACACAGAGGCAGCCTTACCTGGGTCTTTGGGACACTGTCTGAGTAATGAGGGACTTCTGACTATAGTGGATAATCAGATGGATTATTTGCAATGTTTTCTGAAGAGCAGGTACATCTCAAGGAGAAACTGGGGCTTCCTCCTCCCCACCTGTCCTCTTCCTCCCTCCCACGTCCTTCCCTCTTCCCCTGATCCTTTCCCTCCTCCCTTTCTTCTCCTCTTTCTGTTTTCTTTTTTGCATTGTTGACAATGGAACCCAAGACTTTCGGGTTTGGATATAAAATGTTTTTGCCCTCAGGATCAGCACTTTGAAAGACAGTGGCTAGTCCCATGTGACGCTCCATGTGACGCTCCATGTGACGCTCCATGTGACGCTCCATGTGACGCTCCATGTGACGCTCCATGTGACGCTCCATGTGACGCTCCATGTGACGCTCCATGTGACGCTCCATGTGACGCTCCATGAAGCCTTCAGAGCTCATGGGTTCAGTTTTCTTTTAAGTGAAAAAAAAAAAAGTCCTACCTTGTCAGTAGAGAGGGGAGAAGGGAAGGAAAGGCATTGTGTAAAGCTTGCCCGCAACTCCAACGTGCCCCATGCCTGGCACCCTGCAGACCTCTCACCCCTCCTCCAGTTGCCTTGAAGGTGGGGGGACCCACAGACTCACAGCCCACCCAGTTCTGCAGAGAGCCTTCCCACACATGGAGTTGCAGTCCTGTCTCCAGGTGAGTATCCTTGCTGAAGCTCTCTAGGAACCACGGAGTCACCTTGCCTGGCCCTGAGTCAAGATCTCAACTCAGGAATGAGCAAAAGTCATAAGGATAAATGGAGGTGGCAGAGGGGAGAAAACCCCCCTCCTAGAGTGAACCAGAGAGAACATCCCTGTGGTGCGTGCATGAGATGGCAGCTGGCATTCATTCAAAGCTGCTTTCTCTCTCTCTCTCTCTCTCTTTCTTACACACAAACACATGTACGTCCATCTGCCTGCCTGTCTGTCTGTCTCTGTCTGTCTGTCTCTGTCTCTGTCTCTGTCTCTCTGTCTCTGTCACACACACACACACACACACACACACACACACACACACACACACAGGAAAGCAGAATCACTATGGTGAGCATCAGCCAGGGGGCAGCCACGCCCAGCTCGCAGGTCCTTCATCTCCAGGCTTCATCACAGAAACAGCGCTGGCTTCCTCCTGAGAACTGCCCCTTGCTTTTTCTAGGATCAAGGACTAAAAAAAACCTTTTTTTGCATTTATTAACTTGGAGGGGGCACACATGAAGATCAGAGAAAAATGTGGGGAGTCAGTTCTCTCCTACCATGTAGACTCTGGGGATCCAACTCAAGTCCTCGGGCTTGGAGGTAGGAGCCTTTATCTGCTGAGCCGTATTACCAGCCTGTGTTAGCCTATTTTGAGGGTCAGGGTAAGTGTGTTTGCATGTGCCTATTCATGTGTGTGTAGATGAATGTATGTGTGTTCCATGTTCACACCTATGGAAGCCACAAGTTGACCTCGAATGTCATTCTTCAAGGGTCATCCACCTTATTTTTGAAACAGGGTCTCTCATTGGCCTGGGGCTAGCCAATTAGGTAGACTAACTGGTCAGGGAACCCCAGGGGTCCTCCCCAGTGCTGGGATTACAAGCAGACACCACAGTGCCTGACATTTTCCCATAGATCTTGGATTCTGGCAAGTACTTTGCTGGTTAAGCTGTGTCCCTGCCCCAGATCTGTTTCTTCTGTGGTCTCTCCAGGTGACTTACAGATGACCTTTGTTCTACCTTCCTTTGGTCACCCCTCTGCCCTTCATGTTTATGGTGTTCCTGTGTGTTCCTTCCGCACAGTCCTATTGTATCAGGGTCTATCCTAAGACCTAAGACTTTTTAACTTAATCACCTCTTGAAAGATTTCATCTCTAACCTGCATCCCATTTGGAGAAGTGTGGGGTGTCAGCATCCAAGTGCGTAAAAGAAGACCCCCCCCCCAAGCATCCAAGCTCAGTTGGAGTGAGTATGGGTGAGTGATGGAGTGTCCCCCGGAGGTCCATTTACGCCCTTCCCGTTTCCCTCCATCCTCATCAGCAGTGTTGTTACAGCGGACAGCTCGCTGCTGGGGTGGGGAGGGCAGATTGCTGTGCCACCTCCTTTTTTTATTTTTATGTCTTTGAGTGTTTGCTTGCATGTATGTTAAGTGTACCCATATTGTACAATGCCTGAAGAAGCCAGGAGAGGGGGTCAGATCTTTCAAAACTGGAGCTTTAGATGGTGGTTAGCTGCCCTGTGAGTGGTGGGGTCTGAACTTGTGTCCTCTGCAAGAGCAGCCTGTGCTCTTAACCACAGAGCCATCTCTCCAGCCCCCTGCCTCCATGTCTTTGGTGACGACTGGTTTTATTACACTCTCGGAGGAAGTCAGTTGGAAGCAGGAAAGATGGGTGGTGAGGGTCCTCTTGTCCTGGTTGGAGATATCAACTGCATTTTTAGGCCTGCGATGGTGGCCAGGCTGACCTGAGGTGAGGGAAGGGGTAGTGACAGCTGAGATCCTCCCTGAGGCTGCCTCTGCCTGTACAGGTGCCAGCAGTGGAAGCGGTCACCCTGCCAGTTCCCGGGACACTCGCGCATGGGTTTTCCTGTTTCAGACAAAGCTGCGAGCTTACCTTTCAGGAGTTGTATTAGTTACTTTCCTGTTGCTGTGACAAAAGCAACTTAAGGAGAGAAGGGTTTATTTTGGCTCACAGTTTGAGGGGACAGTCCGTTGTGGCAGCAGGAGCGGGAGGCGGCTGCTCACACTGTGTCCGCAGACAGGAAGCAGATGAGTGCTGGTGCTCAGCTCACTCTCTCCTTTCAATTCACTCTAGGCCCCTAACCAAGAACGATGCTTGTACATTTGGTGCTGCTCTTCCGCTTCAGTTAACGCCATCTAGAAACACCCTCGTAAGCATGCCAGAGGTTTCTTGAGTGAGTCTAGATTTTGTCAAGTTGACAATTAAAAGAAAAAGATTAACTGTCACAGGCAGCAAGAAATATGTGCAATATACAGCGCAGGAAGTGGACTGTGAGCATCAGGTCACCCCTCTTTTGACTTTGCTCCTAACTTCAGACCACACATCGTTTTCTTTGCAGTGCCCTTAATCAGTGATGTAGAAGACGGGAGAATTTTGTGGGGAGAAGGAGGAAGGAACATCTTAGCTGTTAGACGACAGGGGAGGAGAATGGACTCAGCCAGCTCACTGCCCTGTTGGGAGCAGTTTTAGTCATAAAGAACACTGAGCCCCAGGTCTACCAGCTGCTCCTGGCAGTGGGTAGCAGCTTGCCATGAATTTGCCTTGAGACCTGTCCGTCTGTTCTCTCCTGGTGTCCGGCCTTCTCTGTGTGCACAGCATTTTCCCTGCAATTTGAAGGCAATGTGCAGCCATCAGGACCCTTTTCCCCAAATACATTTTGAGGATGCGCCTCCAGTGCGTACAGACTTTCTCCCACAAATTCACAAAGTTAGCAGTGCACCTAACAAAGGTAGCAGCCACCCCCAGTAACACCTGGTGTCCAGCATTCTCCACTTTCCCACATATTTTCCTTCCCTCCTCCTCCTCCTCCTCCTCCTCCTCCTCCTCCTCCTCCTCCTCCTCCCTTTCTCCCTTTCCTCCTTTTCCTCTACCCCCTTCTTCTTAATTGGGACCCAGGAACTTTTCCTTGTATCTGGTATTCAGTTTCTTTTAATCTAGTTCTCTTCCTGTCCTCCATGATACTGACTTCATGTTGTTTTTTAAAAATATTTTATTTGTGAGGCTGGAGAGATGGCTCAGCGGTTAAGAGCACAGACTGCTCTTGCAGAGGACTTGGGTTTGATTCCCAGCACCCACATGGAGGCTGAAAACCGTCTTTAACTCCAGTTCCAGGGGAATCTGACACCCTCTTCTGATCTCTGTGGCATTGCACAACACAGGTGCACCAACCTACATGCAGACAGTACACTCATACACATAAAAAATAAAATATATTTTATTTACTATTTATTTTTTTGATGTGGATGTGTGTGTGTGTGTGTGTGTGTGTGTTTTGAGACAGGGTCTTCCTGTAGCCCCAGCTGGCCTGGAACTAGCCCTGTAGACCAGGCTGGCCTTGAACTCACAGGGATCTGCCTGCCTCTGCCTCCCAAGTGCTGGGATTAAAGGCATGCGCCACCACACCCAGCTTAAAGGCTTAAAGACGGTTCTTAGCTACCATGTGGGTGCTGGGACTCAAACCCAGATCCTCTGCAAGAGCAATAGGTGTTCTCAACCACTGAGCCATCTCTCCAGCCCCTATTATTTTTATTTTATGTATATCAATGTATTTGCCTGCATGCATATAAGCGTATTCCTGTGGTGCCATGCTCGTGGCAGTCAGGAGGGCATTGGATCCCCTAGAACTGGAGTTATGAATGGTTGTTAGCCTCCATGTGGGTTCTGGAAGTCAAATCCCGGTCCTCTGCAAGAGCAGTCCAAGCTCTTAACTGCTGAGTCATCTCTCTAGCCCCCTGACTTTATGTTGTACACATGCATGTGGAGGCTAGAGTTCAACCTTGAGTGTGACCCCTATTCTATTTGTTTTGTGAGGCAAAGTCTCTCGCTGGGACCTGGAGTTTGCAAATTCAGCTCACCAGTGCTGGGATTCAAGTACACACAGCTCAACCAGGCGTTTTTAGTGGGTGGTGGGGATCCAACTCAGGTCCTTCTGCTTGCCGGGCTGGCATGTTACTGACTGAGCTTTCAGTTTCCCCTGCATGAACTGACCTTTTTAAGGGATCATCTCCAATGTAGCTTTAAATTAAATATCAGGACTCACTAAGGAAAAGGTCACTGGTCCTTGTGTACTCACTAAGGATGGGGTCACTGGTCCCTTTGCACTCACTAAGGATGGGGTCACTAGTCCCTTTGCGCTCACCAAGGATGGGGTCACTGGTCCCTGTGCACTCACTAAGGATGGGATCGCTGGTCCCTGTGCAATCACTAAGGATGGGGTCACTGGTCCCTGTGCACTCACTAAGGATGGGGTCGCTGGTCCTTGTGCAATCACTAAGGATGGGGTCGCTGGTCCCTGTGCACTCACTAAGGATGGGGTCGCTGGTCCCTGTGCACTCACTAAGGATGGGGTCGCTGGTCCCTGTGCACTCACTAAGGATGGGGTCACTGGTCCCTTTGCGCTCACCAAGGATGGGGTCACTGGTCCCTGTGCACTCACTAAGGATGGGGTCACTGGTCCCTGTGCAATCACTAAGGATGGGGTCACTGGTCCCTGTGCACTCACTAAGGATGGGGTCGCTGGTCCTTGTGAAATCACTAAGGATGGGGTCGCTGGTCCCTTTGCACTCACTAAGGATGAGGTCACTGGTCCCTGTGCACTCACTAAGGATGGGGTCATTGGTCCCTGTGCACTCATTAAGGATGGGGTCACTGGTCCCTGTGCACTCACTAAGGATGGGGTCACTGGTCCCTGTGCACTCACTAAGGATGGGGTCGCTGGTCCTTGTGAAATCACTAAGGATGGGGTCGCTGGTCCCTTTGCACTCACTAAGGATGAGGTCACTGGTCCCTGTGCACTCACTAAGGATGGGGTCATTGGTCCCTGTGCACTCACTAAGGATGGGGTCACTGGTCCCTGTGCACTCACTAAGGATGGGGTCACTGGTCCCTGTGCACTCACTAAAGATGGGGTCACTGGTTCCTGTGCACTCAGTAAGGATAGGGTCCCTGTGCACTCACCAAGGATGGCGTCACCACATCAGCTTAAGCTATACTTTTAGATGTTGAGTTGGTGCCCTTGCAGGTAGGAAAGCTCTGAGAAAACAGAGGAGAAAGCCTTTCTCAGCTCTTATCATTCAGTTTGTACACTGCTGCTCCCATTACCCCAGCACATACACAGGCTCTATGCTACTGAGTACTGGTTCATGCTCCTTGTCTGAGTCAGCAGAAAACAAGGCCTAGGCGTGGCCCCCATTATGAAGAGCACCAAAGAATTTGGCCTTGAAAGAACATAGGAGGCAGTATAGACACAGGGTAGGAGCAGAGACCTAAAGAGAGCCTGCATCTGGAGACATGTGACAGGCAGCAGGCACAGTACAGGGAGAGAGGGTGGGGAAGGCTGGACAGCCATGCGAGGAGGGTGTCTTCACCAGGGCTGCGAGGAGGGTGCCCTTCCCTTATCTTCCTTGATGCTGTAGCATGCAGGAACCCTGTGACTCTCCTCTGCTTCTCTTCCTTCTCTGCCTGCCTTTGGCCCCAGTGTTTGAAAGTTCAGCTTTTGAATTATTTTCTTAAGTGAAGTCAGACATTCCAGCCAACTTGGAAGGGGACCCTGAACATCCTAGGGCTTGGCCAGCATTGCTCACTGGGAACCTCGTGGTCAGCTTCGCCTGTTCTGAAGAAAGTTGAACTGCAGCATCAGAGGAGCCAGGTGTGTTACAGATCTGTTACCCAGTACCCAGCAGGGTGAGCCAGGAGGCCTGGGCCAGCCTCGGCTACCTCTCCTGCCCTCTACAGATGACTCTTCCTCAGACTGCGGTGCTTTGTACAGCAGCGCCATTCCCACCAAGCGCTCTTGCGTCACCTCCCCGTGCTTTGGGGCAGCATCCCTGCTCTCATTTTGTAACTCTTGTGTGCCCCCAAACCATCAGCTTGTCTTTGTTAGGGGCTCTTTGATGGATCATAGATCCAAGCAGGCTTTGCAGCCACAGTCTGGAATGTGGTTGGAGTGTGGGGTGCATGGCCCCTGTCTAGACAGAGCCCCACTCTCAGGCTCTGTCTCTGCTGCCTTTTTGCTCTTCTAATCTTTGTCTTAAATCCCAGTTGGGATGAGGAGAGCAGAGGGGATGAGAGGAGAAGGAGGGCGTCCTGTGCCACGGGCTCCTCCAGCCACCTCCTTTTGGTGCCCAAACACTCACCACTTTGTTCTCTTTACTTCACTCAGGAGCCAAGTCTTTGTTGGTGCCTCAGTTTACCCGTTTCTGGGACTGCCCTTACTGCCAGTTCCAGGAGATCCAACACCCACCTCTGGCCTTGGTGGGCATTAGATGACATAGGTGCCCTTACATATATACAGGCAAATACTTATATACAGAAAAGTAATTTTAAAAATAAAAAGCCAAAGTCTAGGAACTGGAGTGATGGCTTAGCGGAGGGCGTTGGATCTCCTAGAACTGGAGTTGAGAGCAGGTATTAGCCACCACATGGGTACTAGGAATCAACCCCCAGTCCTCTGCAAGAGTCATCTCTCCAGACCCTAGACTTTGGCTTTTTAAGCTGCACACAGACTTGAGAAAGATGTCGCTTCTTTCATTTTGCTTTTGCTTTCAGGGGACACTCTTGTTGCATAGCCCAGGCTAGCCTCAATCTTACCATCCTCCTACTTTAGCTATATGAGTGCCAGGATTACCAGAGTGTACCAACATACCTGACAATGTTGTTCCAAGGATGATGTTGTTGTTCCAAGGGCTAGAGAAGGACTCACTCTCAGATGTCCTCCCGGAAGGTCTTCTCTCAGCTCAGTTACCTCTATCCTCCCATTCTGCTCCTTTCTGCACACCAGGGCCCTTCCCATTCAAGCAATTGGCTGGCTTGTGCTCTGCGCCCCTCAGGCCTTCTGCTCCATCCAACAGCACCATCTGTTTGCTGTCCACAAGCTTTCAGTGACCCTTTGGCCTGCTCCAGAAGCAGAGGCTGAGGACAGGGAGTGAGGGCATGCATTGATCTGCTCTTCTGGATAACTTGGGTTTGGTTCCCAAAACCCATATTGGGCAGTTCACAACTGCCTGTAAACCCCAGTTCCAGAGAATCTCATGCCCTCTTCTGGCCTCTTTGGGTACCTACATACATGTGGTGCATATACATGCACACAGGCACATACAAATACACATACACATACATATAAAATAAAAATAAATCTTTAAAAAAACAAAGTCAAAGTCTATAACTGGGTTTCCTCTTGCCCACCTCCCACCCTGTTTCCCTTGTGGGCAGTTTCCTATGTTGGTGCTGGCTGCCTTGTTTCTGTGGCTGGGATTAGTTGGGCTCCAGCCTTGTCTGATGATTTCTGACTTATGGAAAAAAAAATCAAGAAAACTGAGTTTGATTCCCCAGAACCCGTGTAAAAGAGCCAGACCTGGTGGCAAGCACTTACAATCCCAGTGCTGGGGAGATGGACACAGGAGCATCCCTGGGCCCCATGGCTGGCCGGCCGAGCCTAAGGCCGGCCCCAGGCCAGTGAGAGACTGAGAGACCCTATCAGGTGTATGGCTTCTGAGGGGTAAAAGCAGAGCTTGACATCTGGCCTCCACACAGGAGCACACACATATATGTGCACATACATGAACATGCACACACCTGCATAAATATGTCGAGCTTAGGATGGGAGAGCGAGATTATACTGTGTGTGACAGCTGTGCTAAGGGAAGAAGGCCAGGGCTTGAAATTACCATGGGGGCCAATGGAGGGACCAAGGTGGCAACACAGTCACAGGAGGCAAAGAGGTGACTTGAGGACTTCAGTGATAGCACTCAGCAGCACAGTACCCACCCAGCTGTATCAGCTGCCTTCACTGTGTAACAAGCATCCCCCTCCAGTGGCTCACACACTCTTCTTGAGCTCTCAGTCCCTGTGGCTAGGCTGCATACTCTGGATCACATGAAGCTGCAATGGAGGCTGTGTTGCCATGTGAGGTTCCTCCATGCTTCACATGCTCTAGGACTGAAGTCCTTATGTTCTTGGTGGGCTCAGCCAGGGCCACATGGCACAGGCCCCTCCATCTTCAAGTTAGTAGTGATGTAGGGCTTCGGGAACATCAAACCCCTTTCCTGTTTCCAATCTTTTGCTTCTTTCTCTGAACTCTAGAGCCAAAAACAAAGCACTAAGCGAGCCAGGGAGCTCTTTGTCTCTGGCATAGTGATTTGGGATCTTAATCACATCAATGGCACTCAGACTCTGTGTGTTTGGAAGTGGAGAGGAGGTGTGTGCTGGCCGGGTCAGATCCTGTGCCAGCGGTGCGCTGCACACTCCACCTTCCTTCACCACGGTGCTGAGACTGCCCAGAACTCCAGTTCTAGAGACTCCGATGCCCTCTTCTGACCTCTGCAGGCATTGCATGACACAGATGAACTTACATACATGAAAGCAATATACTCATACATATAAAATAAACATAATAGAATGTTTTTTAAAGTAAAACAAGCTAGGTGGGGTAGTGCATGCCTTTAATCCCAGCACTTGGGAGGCAGAGGTAGGCAGATGGATCTATGTGAGTTCAAGGCCAGCCTGGCCTACATAGTGAATTACAGGTCAGCTGGGGCTACAGAAACCCCATCTCAAAAAGACTGAATAAATAAATAAACAAATAAATAAGCCACATAGGTCTCATCTGAAGGGGAAAATAGTTTATTCTGGAGCTGAACGTGAGTACCATGGGCCAGAAGCACAAACTTAGCTCACCCCAAATTCTATTCCATTAAGCTTTTTACAACAGAACAAAGAAAGTCATAATTCAAAACACTTTTAAAATACATTGGTGGTAATGTCACAGCCAAGTGAGGAATCTCTGCTACAGGGCTCAGATCCCACATGAAGACGTTCTTAGCCTTCATGTTTGTAGTAACCTAGCGGTGCAAATTCCAAAAGGACTTAACCTGAGAGTCAGAAAGAGGTTGGATCAGATACAGAGGTGGGCGATGAATGGCTACTTAAGGGGGATGAGTACAGTCCAAGATAACCTAGCTCTGGATATGTAACATTCCAACCTTCCACAATCATAGACGTTCTAATCAGTCAACCAGCCTTGTAGAACCTTTAACAGAAGTGTGTGTGTGTGTGTGTGTGTGTGTGTGTGTGTGTGTGTGTGTGTGTATGTATGTTCTGGGAACCTCAGGTCACAAGGGAGAAAGGCACCTTTCTGACTGGTATGTAGCAGGATGCCCTAGGAGTGACCAGCCCTTGTCAGGCAGCACCCACCAAGACAGGTTGCTTCCATCCTGTTCTATACAAGACAGAGAGGCCCCATGGAGCCCTGGCTGCAGAGTCAGCTCCGGCTAGGACTCCCCAGTCCATCTGCATGCTTGAAGCCAGCCTTATAAACAAACTCCAGCTGCTTTCAGTCCCAGGGCCTGGAGCCAGGGTCACAGCTGGAAGCATTTTCATGGGAAATTCAGAGTTGTGGAAGGCAAGTCTCCAGTATTTTACTATAACTGGTTAATTTATACTTTGTTTACCTTGTGGCTTTGATCTGAACCCTCTGTCTTTTTATACTTTCTGTTCCCCATTGTCAGGGAAATATATGATATATGTCTCCTCAGACTTTCATTGTTTTGTTTTACTGTGATATGGAGCAATGAGCAGACCCAGTCTTCACAGTCTAAGTTCTTTTAAGTCAAATGAAGCTAGTTTCTGTGGAGAACATTTGGGCGGCAGGATCTGGGGCCAAGTGGCTGGTAGCAGGGAGCCAGGAGCCTGCCCGACCTTCCACCTGGCAACCAGATCACCTTGATGGTGGTGCTGGGCTGGGAACCTGGGAGCACAGCCTGAGCTGGGGCGTCCTCTCCCTGCACATGGCATCACATCTGGAATATGCACCCTGGGCTGCTCTGGGAGTTGCCAGGAAGAATCCATGTATAATGGGGCTACTGAGCTGGCTCTTGAGGGGAAAGGCACTTGCTACCAAGCCTGATGACCTGAGTTCAGTCCCATGGAAGGAGAGAACTGACTCCTGCAAGTCGTCCTCTGACCTCCACACACAGCGCCATGGCACACATGTACTCCCTCACACAAAATAAATAAATGTAATTAAAAAAAAAAGAATTTGTGGGCAGGTGTGGTGGCACATGCCTTTAGTCCCAGCACTCCGGAAGCAGAGGCAGGTGGATCTCTGTGAGTTCAAGGCCATTCTGGTCTACATAGAGTTCCAGGCCTATTTCCCCCCTAAAAAAAAAAAGCATTTGTTTGTAATGGTCCTTTTAATTTTCTGTGCGTGTGTGTCTGTGTGTGTGTCTGTGTGTGCATGTACGTGCCTGTGCATACATGTATGTGGAGGCCAAAGGTCAAAGGTCAACTTCGGGTGGCATTCCTCAGGTACCTTGGGGGGTTTTTGTTGTTCTTGTTTTTGAGACAGGGTCTCCCTGTCGTCCCACCTAGCCTGGAATTCCATATGTAGATCAGGCTGGCCTCATGCCCCACCTCCCTTCGGTTCTTCTTCAAATATCGCAGACTCCAGGGCCAGGGCCAGGCAGTGCCTTCAAGATACTTTCCAGTAGGTGTGGACCTAAGCAAGAAAAGAACCTTCAAGCCCTTAATGAGGACAGCTTTTAATTCAGATCGGTCAGGAGTATCCAGGAAGATGGAAGACAAGGTGAGGAGTGGGCACACTGCCCCCAAACCTGCCACCTGGCATCTGAAGCTGCATGCAGTGGCTGTCCCTGCCTGCCCTCTGTCTTCCTCTCATTCTCTTTCCAGGTCCTCTCTTCTTTAGCTCAGTCTCCTTCCTTCCGCACCCCCTTCTCTTGCTCTCTCTCAACTAAAATCCCTTAACCTTAAGAAAACAGTTTCTCAGAGCTTAGATCGGGGATTTCTCAGGACCACCTGAAGCACAGCAAGGAGAAAAACAAATCAAACAAACAATGAAGGCATCTGAAGGAGGCAAGCAAAGCAAGCCTTCAACACAGTGAAGAGGCATTTGGGATTTGCAATGGAATACAGGCAAAGAGAAACCCACATGCCAGGGACACGAGAAAGGGACATCATGGGAAGGGTGCAGGATAATTCCACACCAAGCTCTACCAACCCTGTGGGAGATTCCTACAGTGAGATCCCCCTGGGGGTGGCTCAGGACACAGATCTTAAAGGAACAACTGCAGACATATTCAGAGAAATCAAAGAATATAAAGAACAAGTCAGAGAACTAAGGAGAGAGAATGAAAAACTCAAGAAGGACCTAGAGGGAGAGAATGACCAACTTCAGAAAGAACTAAAGGGAGAGAATGACAAACTCTTGAAGGGAGTGGAAACACTGAAAAGATCCCATGTTGAAATAGAAAAGGAGCCAGGCATGGTGGTGCATGCCTTTAATCCTAGCACTTGGGAGGCAGAGGCAGGCGGATCTTTGTGAGTTCAAGGCCAGCCTGATCTACAGAGCGAGTTCCAGGCCAGCTGGGGCTACAAGGAGACCCTGTCTAGAAAAGACAAAAAAAAAAAAAAAAAAAAAAAAAAAAAAAAAAGAAATAGAAATAGGAAACCAACCAGCGAGCAAAGAGCTACAGGAAGGATTGAGACGCTCCAAAAGGAAGCGGAAATTCTAAAGAAAATCAGAAGAGGAAAATGAAAAACGGAAATCCAAACACTCATTCAATCAAGAGGAAGGAATGGAAAAAAAAAACGGCCTTCAGCCTCAGAAGTAGAATTGGAGGAAGCAGAACAAAGAATATCAGACCTGGAATGTAACACAGAACAACTAAAAACCTCCAAGAAATGTTACAAAATTATGAAAAAATCATACAAAAATACACAAAAAAGTGCAACCAACCATGAACTGTGGGACAATATGAAACGGTCCAAACTCCACATGATAGGGATAGAGGAGAGGAATCCCAAGAGCGCGAATGGTATTGATTCAGATCTTCAACAGAATAGACCGAAAATTCCCTGAAACTAAAAAAAGCCAAACCAATACAAAATACAAGAAGCACCCATAGAACTCCAAACAGACCAGATCAGAAAAAGAAACTCTCCTACACATATCATATTTAAAATTCTAGATGCCCAAAACAAAGACACAATCAAAAAAGAAAAAAAAAAAAAAAAAAAAAAAAAAAAAAAAAAAGGGAAACCCATCAGAATTATAAGCTGATTTCTCAGTGCAAATATGGAAAGCAAGAAGAACATGGAGAAGCATTCCCAGTGTTAAGGACTATAGATGCCACCCAGGTTACTATACCCAGCAAAAATGTAAACTATACTTGGAGAGAGAAAAAAATCTCCCTGCCATAAAAACGATTGATAGCATACTGTTGGAAAAAAACCACCCCTTCAGAGAAACATTGAAGCTCAATTCAAAGGACAGAAGAAAGAAGAACTATCCCCAGGCACTTCGAAAGAGAAATTAATAAAAAGCATAACTGACGAAGTAGAAACCTAGACAGAAAATGCAAATTAGCTAATTACGTGGAAAGGATTAGCCAACCCCACAGCTTTCAGCTCTAACCTTAAATGTTATTGGACTAAACTCCCCAATTAAAAAGACATAAGGCTGGTAAATTGGAATTAGGGAACAGAACCCATCAATATGCTATATGCTGTCTACAAGAAACACATCTTACCTTCAAGGATAGGCACCACCTTAAAGTGAAAGGATGGAAAAAAATATTCCAAGCAAATGGTACCAAAAAGAAAGCAGGTGTTGCTATTTTAATATCAGACAACATAGACTTCAAAGTAAAAGAAATCAGAAGAGACAAAGAAGGCCATTACATTTTTAGCAAAGGAACAATTGACCGTGAAGATTTCACAATCATGAATATATATGTACCAAACTCTGATGCACCAAACTTTATAAAGACAATTCTCCAGGACCTCAAGGCACAGATTAACCCCAGCACACTAATAGTAGGGCACTTCAATACCCTACTGAGCCCTTTTTTTTTAATTTTAATTTAATTTTATTTATTTTTGTATGTGTATGAATGTACTGTCTGTATGTAGGTCTGTGCACCCATGTCGTGCAGTGCCGCGGAGGTCAGAAGAGGGTCTCGGATTCCCCTGGAACTGGAGTTCTCCTGGAACTGGAGTTCTCCTGGAACTGGAGTTACAGATGGTTCTTAGCCGCCATGTGGGTGCTGGGGATCGAACCCGGATCCTCTGCAAGAGCAGCTGACGCTCTTAACCACTAGGCCATCTCTCCAGCCCCCCTACTGAGCCCTTTGGACAGGTCAACCAGACAAAGAATAAACAGAGAGACATCTGAACTGAATGATACAATAAACCAAACAGACCTCACAGACATTTACTGAATATTCCACCCTAATACCAGAGAATACACTTTCTACTCAGCACCCCACGGAATAGTCTCCAAAATTGACCACATACTGGGACACAGAAGAAACCTCTACAAATACAAAAAGATTGAAATAATTTCATGCATTCTTTCAGACTAAAGCTCAATATCAACACCAGGATAAGCCCTAATGTCTACAAGAACACATGGAGACTAAACAACACACTCCTGAATAATGAATGGGTCAAGGAAGAAATAAATAAAGAAACAGGGGCCAGAGAGACTGCTCTTACAGAGGACCGGGGTTCAAATCCCAGCACCTACATGGTGGCTAAGAACCATCTTTAACTCCAGTTCCAGGGGAATCCGACACCCTCTTCTGACCTCCTCGACATTGCATGACACAGGTGCACAGACCTAGATGCAGACAGTACAATCATACACATAAAAATAAAGAAATAAGGGACTGGAGAGATGGCCTAGTGGTTAAGAGCACTGACTGCTCTTGCAGAGGACCTGGGTTCGATCCCCAGCACCCACATGGTGGCTGAGAACCGTCTGTAACTCCAATTCCAGGAGAACTCCAGTTCCAGGGGAATCCGAGACCCTCTTCTGACCTCTGCAGCATTGCACGACACGGGTGCACAGACCTACATGCAGACAGTACATTCATACACATACAAAAATAAATAAAATTTAAAAAAATAGAAGATGGAGGGTGGTTGAGGAATACACACAAAGCCAACTTCTAATATCCACATGCACGCCCTCCACATGTATGTGCAGCTGCACACATACAAACATATGCATATCAACAACAGCAACAAAACCACGTCAGAACCAGGAACAGGGCAACATCAGAACCAGGAACTGCACCTGGGGGGTGGGCACGTTTCCTGTCACCAACCCTTCCCTCCTCAATGCTTCTTTGTTTGTTTGGTTGGTTGGTTAGTTAGCACACCATTTCATGTCAGCTGATAGCATTTGCAGCTTTTCTAACTTGCTTGGAAGCCATGTGTTAATGTCTATATTTGGGACAAAGGAGCCCTCTCTACTGCCTCCTGTGGTCTTTGGCGCTGCCAGGCCACTTAGGAGAAGAGGACTGGAAGCTTGAAGCCCTCACACACTATCTTATTTGGTCCTGGCTCATTTTCTTCTACTCAGACAGAGGAGACAAGGCTAGAGCAACAGGCTTGGGGCGGTGCAGAGCTCTGGCTGCAGATTTGATGAGAAAGCTGTTCATGTTGAGCACTGAGATGGGCTTTGCCCCAGTCTTCTGCCGGCTGCCTTGATTGAAGTTGGCTTTTTAGGAGGAGAGTGTCTGAGTGGAGGCGGCTGGCCAGGAGGGGAAAGTTGCGGAAGGACACTGACAGCACCGATAGTGTTGTAGCTCATGGTGCACCATGAGCAGGGGGGCTCCAGAGTGGCAAATGGCCTAGGTACTGTTTCCGTCCTTCTGGAAGCTGGGCGAGGGATGAATCCTGCCATAGCTCCGGAGAAGCAGGTGGATCATCGCTCCTCAAGACATCCCATGAGTTGATGTTCAGCTTCTGGAGCCTTTGCCTTCTAACTGTGGGGGAGCAGAGCATGGGAACTCATCAAAGGATCTCAGATGGGAGACCTGGGAAGGGGCTCTGTCTGCTCTGGGCTGTCTTCTGCCAATGCCACTCTAAACCACCATATGGTGATGATGGTGATGTGACAATGATGGTGATGACTGACCATGAAGGTGGTGATAGTGATGTTGATGATAGTAATAATGACAATAATAATGACACTGGTAATGATGGTGATAATAAAGACAGTGATGATGATTTTGATGGCGATTATGAAGATGATGATGATGGTGATGGTGACTATAGTTAGGATATTGATGACAGCAGTCATGTTGATGGTGGTGGTGGTCATGATAATGATGGTGATGGTGATGGTGACTATAGTTAGGATATTGATGACAGCAGTCATGTTGATGGTGGTGGTGGTCATGATAATGATGGTGATGGTGACTATAGTTATGATATTGATAACAGCAGTCATGTTGATAGTGGTGGTGGTCATGATAGAGATGATGATGGTGATGGTGACTATAATTAGGATATTGATGACAGCAGTCATGTTGATAGTGGTAGTGGTGGTCATGATAGTGATGGTGATGGCTCTCTTGCATTTACCAGCATCTTACTGGACTTAGTGGGGGAGAGAGTGACACCTTGTCCATCCACGTGAGGCTTGGTCAACTTCTGGACCAATGGGCAATGAGGAAGAGGAGCCATAGATGCAGAAAAACCCAAGGACCCTAATATGTCAGAACTTGAACTTTCCAGAATCTTCTGTTGAGGGGTGAGTGGACTTGAGGCTTGCTTTCTCCTCCTCCACAAGCTGTATATCAGAAGGAAGCAGTGAGCTGCTGGGGAGGCAATACTCAGTGGTCTGAAGATGTCTTGGCCAGGGTGGCTGGTCTAAAGCTGCCATTCGAGAAGAGCTTAGCTCAGTAAGGTCACCTTTTTCAGGTAGAGAACTGTGAAGAAGGACACTCAGAGCCCACATGGGCAGCTTGCAGGAGCACAGCGTACCACTGGAGTGCTTGACGGAGCACGGCGTACCTCTGGAGTGCTCACAGGAGCAGGGCGTACCACTGGAGTGCTCGCAGGAGCACGGCGTACCTCTGGAGTGCTCGCAGGAGCAGGGCGTACCACTGGAGTGCTCGCAGGAGTACAGCGTACCACTGGAGTGCTCACAGGAGCAGGGCGTACCACTGGAGTGCTCGCAGGAGCACAGCGTACCACTGGAGTGCTTGCAGAGAAGCTTGTTTCTCTGGTGCTGTGGAGAATCTGCCCTTCTTTCTACACTCTGAATCCACCCAGAAGGGGACTGGGCCTTGCTGGCCCCCAGCCTAGCTCCTGGTTCAGTGAGAGTCCTTGTCTCAAGAAAATAAAGGAGAGAGCATGACACTCAATGTCTTCCTCTGATCTCTTCACACACACACACTGCAGGCATGCGCATGTACAGACACAAGTACATAAACTCCTCCCCAAAGTTCTGGATGATCCAGGAGTTTCCTTTGATCATATGGTAAAGGAGAATGATGACTCAGGTGTAATCAGGGTTGCTAGTCAGCTGACCTAGGGGTCGTCCTGGGTTGTGCCCAGTGTCACAGCACAAACCTTCAAAGTGGAAGAAGGAGGCATGATGGGAAATGGGAAATAATCAACAGCTATGGTTGACTTTGAGAAGGCTGTGAGCCAAAGTCTATGGTGGCCAGGACAAGCAGGAAAGGGCACACGTGACTTCTCTCCCAGTGGCTACCATACCTGCCTGCCGCTGAGTCAGAATTGTGGCTGACCTTCCTTCCTCCTTCTCCTCCTCCTCTATGCTGAGGCTGGAACTTGAGGCCTGATCACTCTAGCCAAATGCTCTGCCACTGAGCTTCTCATGCAGACTTCTCTAGAATCTACTGATAATCAGTTGATATTGTCTTAGGGCCATAGTTGATGGTAATTTGTTACAGCAGTAAAGGCAACTTAACACATGGGGACCATAGCTGTATTACCTCTTGGGCAGCTGTGGTTTGTTTTGTTTTGTTTTTGTTTTTTGTCTTTTTGAGACAGAGTCTCCCTGTAGTTCCAGCTGGCCTGGAACTCACTCTGTAGACCAGGCTAGCTTTGAACTCACAGAGATCCACCTGCCTCTGCCTCCTGAGTGCTGGGATTAAAGGGGTCTGCCACCATGCCTGGCTCAGCTGTGGGTTTTAAATGAACTATTTACACAAAAAAAACCGAGCTGCATATATAGCTCAGGTACCACTGGTGGTGGTATGATGCCGATGGCGATTATGATGGTGGTGATGATGGTGATGGTTATAAGGTAAGGGCAGTGGCAGTGATGCCAATGGTGGTCATGGTGATGATGGTAGTGGTGGTAGTGGTGCTGATGGTGCTGATGATGGCAGTAATGGTGATATAATAGTAATTTGGAGGGGATTGACAGATGGCTCAGTGGTTAAGAGCACTGACTGTTCTTGAAGAGAACTCAGGTTCAGTTCCCAGCACCTTCATGGTGGCTAACAACTATCTGTAACTCCATTTCCAGGGGATCCAACACCTTCTTCTGTCCTCCTCAGGCATTGCATGACATGGGTGCACTTACATACATGCATGCAATACACTCATACACATAAAAAATAAAGACAAAAAAATTAAAAAGTAATTTTGGTAGTGATGAAGGTGATGATGATGGGATGATTGTGATGATAATGGTGGTCTTTGGTGATGATAATGGTGGTCTTTGGTGATGATAATGGTGGTCTTTGGTGATGATGATGGTGATGATAATGGTTGTGATGGTGATGGTGGTGGTGGTGGCAATGATGGTGGTGGTAATGGTCATTCTGTTACTGATGACGGTGATGGTGATGATGATGGTAATGGTGGTTGTGGGCATGTCTGATCTGAGGTTGGGCATGTGTGTGAGCTAACATTTCAGCCAGCATGTCTCAGAGCCATGAGGGTCACAGGACCCCAGTGTTTTCTCCCACAAGTTGGGCTGACGGGATGATGCAAAAGTCTGGGATTGGTTGCTGGGAGGTGATGCCACACTGCATATATAAATGAAATGTTGGACTGAATAAATTGGAATTACACTCGGAATTGAACTCTGCTGTTTTTTCCCCAAGCCATTACTAAAGTGACCCCATGCACACATACTTTCTCCATGGCCTAGTCCACTGTGGAACTGACACCTTCCCACAGGTGGTGGTGATGGTGATGTTCAAGATGGAGATGATGATGGTATTGATAATGGTAGTGGTGGTAGTGGTGGTGATGATAGTGGTGATTTTGGTGATGGTGGTGGTGATTATGATAGTGGTGGGGATGATGACAGAGAAGGGGAAGGTCATTATGACTGTCATTGACAGAAATACACTTACCATGAAGGACACCACACTTAAAGAGTGTCAAGGGGAAAAGGGCACCCAAGGAAGGCAGCAGGAAAAGGAAGGAAAATGGAGTCTCAAAAGGATCACAGGTTCTGGGAGGCAAGAGAGGACAGAGTTGGTAATTGCCCAGGTCAAGGGTGAGGAGGCATTGCCCAGGTGACATGGTGAAGAGTGAGCACTGGCCTGGGAGTCTGGCATTTAAGTACTAGTGCTGGAGTGTCCACCCTGCCATCACCAGCCCTGTGTCTCTGTAGGGCAGCTGAGATGGGCTGCAGTTTTACACCCTCAGGAAAATCAAGGGTATAGACAACCTCATTAATAATTTGTCATGTTGATCCCATAGTGAACAGGCAAGGTTTTGAGAAACAGGGCCCAGACACTAATTGTGAAATTAATCAAGGGCAGGCATGTAGCTTGCTGGGTAAAAATGCTTGCCACGGGGGGCTGGAGAGATGGCCTAGCAGTTAAGAGCACCGATCGCTCTTACAGAGGACCCGGGTTCGATCCCCAGCACCCACATGACAGCCTAGAACCATCTGAAACTCCAATTCCAGGAGAACTCCAATTCCAGGGGAATCCGACACCCTCTTCTGACCTCCGTGGCATTGCACGACACAGGTGCACAAAACTTGCATGCAGACAGTACATCATACACATACAAAAATAAATAAACAAAAATGCTTGCCACACAAGCTTGACAACCCAAGTTCATTTCTAGAGCTCACAGTGGAAGAGAGAACCGACTCCCCGAAGCTGCCCTCTGACCTTCACGCATGCGCCCACTCCCACAATAATAAATAAAAACAAGTTAAATTCATCTTATCTCTTTTTCACTCTTTAAAATGTAGCTACTAGCAAGTTTACACAGTAGCACTTGGACTCACTGTCTCTTTCAATTCCATGATGGAAAACTAGACCTAATTGTGTCACCAAAAGAATGTGACCACTTTTGGCAAGTCCTCTGTCCCCTTTGAGTGTCTGTCTCCTTATTTGTTAAGCCAAGGGGCATTCAGGGTTTGCTCAGGGCCTCTTGGGCTTGGTGGTCAGGTTACTGGAGAGTTTTAACAGGTCGTGTTAATACAAAGAGGCATATGGTGGGTGTGGCAGTGCACAACTTTAATCAAAGCACTTCGGAGGCAGAGGCGAGCAGATGGCTGTAAGATTGAAGCCAGCCTGGGATAGACGACTTAGTGAGTTCCAGTCCAGCTGGGGCCATAGTGAGACTCTGTTCCCCACTCCAACAAAAGAAAGAAGGGGGGACATGTAAGAGCAGGGGTCAGGGGAGGCCTGAGGATGGCACAAGGCGTACAAAGACGGCCGCACAGTTGGTAATCACAATCTGTACCCTTGCCACATTGGCAGCAAGGTCAGGGATTCAAGTAGAGGGTGAGATGAGACAGGTGCCTTCATCCAGGAGAAGGAGGTAGACTTAAGATGCGGCAGGATTTACCTGGGAGGGGCCAGGGAGCAGGGGTGTGAGAGAGACGCATTAAGGAGGGCACCCACCGAGTGTCTGGAAGCCACAGGAAGGGAAACCCGCACTGAAGGATGCTACCGCTAATGGCTGCTGTTGGAAGCCAAGATAGGGAGAGGACAGTGTAGCCAGGAGGAAGATGAACGTGGCTGCGTGGCAGACGTGGCAAGGGTTCATCTGGTGCGGTGTCCTAGATGGCCCATCCTGCAATGCTGCTCTTCCTTTGTCTGTGTGTGATCCCCATGCTCTTAGCCAGGAGAGCCCTCCACCAGCCTAATCCTCCCAGCTCATGCCCACTGCCCCCTTTGCCTAAGAACCACGGGGGCACAGCAGCCCCTCTGAATCCCAGCACACGTCCTTCCCTTTACTGGGCTCTGGTTTCTGACTTCCCAGACACCGGCGTTTCGGGAGCCGGGTGCAGGAGGTTCCTTTGCTTCTGTTTTCCTCCTGCCCCTCTGGTTCAAAGTCCATCTCAGAGGTGTTGGTTTTCCCATTTCTAAGTTTGGTTAGATGTGATTTCGTCACAGGAAATGCCTGATCAATCTCTTACTCACTCTCTCTGCCACTTTCCTTCCCTGCTCTGTGTGCCTCAGTCTCTCTGGGGCAGAAGAGGCCATGAGTCAAACCAAAACAATAGATGACTTGGAACCAGGCCTGTAAATGAGGGTGCTTGAAGAGGAGCCCAGTACGTTCCCTTGCCAAGCCAACCCCAGTGCCCCCAAATGGAAAATTCCCATTCTCACAGCGCCAGCTGCTATCTGGCAGGAAGGCGCTGTCTGACCAACAAAAGGACAGTTTTTATTCTGCAAACAGCAAAGGCTCTGAGCCAGCAAGATGGCTCAGCAAGTAAAGGTGCTTGCTGTGCAGGCCTGCTGACCTCAGTGCCAGCCTAAGAACCCACAGTGGAAGGAGAGAACTGACTCTTAAAGGTTGTCTTCTGACCTTCACACGGTGCCAAGGCACACCTGCACCTACACCTGCATCATATATATAAACGATAATAATAATAAAAACTAATTAAAAAACAAAGGCTAAAGGTTCTCTTGGGCCTTTTCAGTCAGTGGGGACTGATTTCCACAAAATGCTAGAAACAAAAATGATAGAGGCTCTTGCATTAGAGATTTTTTAAAAAGATTTATTATTTATTTATTTATTTATTTATTTATTTATTTATTTTTGTCTTTTCGAGACAGGGTCTCCCTGTAGCCCCAGCTGTCCTGGAACTCACTATGTAGACCAGGCTGGCTTCGAACTCACAGAGATCCATCTGTCTCTGCCTCCTGTATGCTGGGATTAAAGGCGTGCACCACCACACCCAGCTTAAAGATTTATTTATTTAATTATTTTTGGTCTTTTTGAGACAAGGTCTCCCTTTAGTCCCAGCTGGCCTGGAGCTCACTATGTCTGCCTGCCTCTGCCTCCTGTGTGCTGAGATTAAAGGCGTGCACCACCACACCCAGCTTAAAGATTTATTTATTTAATTATTTTTGGTCTTTTTGAGACAAGGTCTCCCTTTAGTCCCAGCTGGCCTGGAGCTCACTATGTCTGCCTGCCTCTGCCTCCTGTGTGCTGAGATTAAAGGCGTGCACCACCACACCTGGCTTAAAGATTTATTATTAATTATTATTATTATTATTATTATTATTTGGTATTTTTGAGACAGGGTCTCCCTTTAGTCCCAGCTGGCCTGGAGCTCACTCTGTAGACCAGGCTGGCCTTGAACTCACAGAACTCTGCTTGCCTCTGCCTCCTGGTGCTGGGATTAAAGGCGTGCACCACCACACCCGGTACTAAAGAGGGTTCTTAGCCACCATGTGGGTGCTGGGAATAAAATCCAGGTCCTTTGCAAGAGCAGTCAGTGCTCTTAACTGCTGAGCCATCTCTCCAGCCCTTAAAATTTTATTTTTTTATTTTTTATTTTTTAGCTTTTATTTTTATGACTATAATTATGTGGATGTGTATCTGTGTGTTTATGATCATGAGTGCAATACCCACAGGATCCAGAAGAGGGCATCAGATCCCCAGGAACTGGAGTTATAGTTAAGATTCCCCAGGAACTGGCGTTATAGTTAGATCCCCAGGAACTGGAGTTATAGTTAGCTATGAACTGCCT
The DNA here is from genome assembly GCA_009823505.1 of Rhizomys pruinosus. Taxonomy (NCBI): domain Eukaryota; kingdom Metazoa; phylum Chordata; class Mammalia; order Rodentia; family Spalacidae; genus Rhizomys; species Rhizomys pruinosus. The sequence continues at coordinate 439,247 of VZQC01006035.1, read as the reverse complement.
ACTGAGGATGCTGGGAAGTGAACTCAGGTCTTCTTGCAGAGGAGCAATTGCTCCTACCTGCTGAGCATCTCTCCAAACCCTATGTTAGGGATGGACTGGGAGAGCCTATGATGTGCCTGTCTCCCTTCATCTACTGCCCTGAGACACCAGGTAAAGGAGGTGAAGGGCCGGTGTCATTGTGTACAGCTGTGGTTGTGCTGGCCCTGGTTCCAATGCTGGGCACACACTGAAGTTTGCCAGCCTAGGCTCTCTGGATGTCTGCATGTGAGCAGGGAAAGCAAGGATGTGTCTGAGACCTGGATTTCCGACTCTGGGCCAAAGACCTCTGTCCCAAGTTCCCGTCTGTGTCCACTTATCAAATGCATCTACCCACTAGGTTCAAGTTGGGCATCAGCAGCTAGGGCTTTCTAACCACTGTCTCTGCATTTGCACAGGCCCAGTGGCCATCTCTGCACTGGGGTCAGGGTGTGTAATTCTGGCTATGGCCAGTGAATCTGCATTGCTTATCTTCCTTTTTTTTTTTTTTTTTGTATTTTGGAGACAGGGTCTCCCTATAACTTCAGCTGGCCTGGAATTCACTCTGTAGACCAGGCTGGCCTTGAACTCACAGAGATCCACCTGCCTCTGCCTCCCGGGTGCTGGGATTAAAGGCATGCACCACCATGCCCAGCTTAAAGATGGTTCTTAGCTGCCATGTGGGTGCTGGGAATTGAACCTGGGTCCTCGGCAAGAGCAGTCAGCGCTCTCTCCAGCTGAAACTTTCCTTCTTTATAACTCAAGATGCTGTCCTCACCATCCACATTTCTAGGTGACATAGGACTGAAGCCTCCGCACGGCTCACAGTTGGCACAGTGCTCCCTCTTGAGGCTTCACATTGGCCTGCAGCACCAGGCATGTCTCCTCTATGTTACTAAAACCTCTACTCCCTCCTCCCACCAGAGTTTTCCAGACTCACATATTTGAGGCTGTGCCTCTGCCGGCTTCTACTTGGCCACTGAAGATTTCTTAGACCAGGTCCAGACATCAAGGAGCTGGGCCTGGGGACTCAAGCCCCCAGAGAAGAGCTGCCCCCAGGAGCGCCATCCAGCCAAGTCCTCGGATCTTATCCCAGTTGTGTAATGTTCTGCTGACAAGTCAGAGCCATCCTGACCCAACAACTTCAACTCTGCTTAAACCTGTAGTGCCAAAAACAAACAAACAAACAAAAAAACTAACAAAAAAAAAAAACAAAAAACACAAAAACCTGCAGTGCCACAGAAGTGTGGAGACCCCTCCAGGCAAGAACGCCGGCCCTTGTGTCTCCGTAGAAATATATGACATGTGCCTTTGACTTAGAGCCCATTGGAAAATCCCATGGTGGCCTCTGGGAGACAGAGTGACCCTATGAACAGTTGAAGTGTCTCCTTTCCAGGGCTGTAAGATGCTAGAGAACAGGAAGTGCTTGCTATCTCCCTTGTGCTCAAGACCACAAGCAAAGCCACAGGTAAGTTCAAGAGTCCAATGTGGGCAGGCATGGTGGTATACACACCTATAGTCCCAGTGTTCAGGAGGCAGATCTCTGTGAGTTTGAGACCTGCCTGGCCTACATACCGGGACCCTGCCTCAAAAAAAAAAAAAAAAAAAAAAATAAAAAAAGTGGTGAAGAGATGGTTAGAGTTAACAGCACTAACGCACTTAGTTGCTCTTCTAGGACTTGGGTTCAGTTCTCGGCACTCACGTAGCAGCTAATATCCTTCCAGTTCCAAGGGATGTCATATCTTCCTCTGGTCTCCGCAGATGCCAGGTACACACGTGGTACACTTACATACATGCAGGCAAACATTTATATACATAAAAATAATATCTTGGCTGGCTGTGGTGGCACACGCCTTTAATCCTAGCACTTGGGAGGCCAAGGCAGGTGGATCTTTGTGAGTTCAAGGCCAGCCTGGTCTACAGAGCGAGTTCCAGGACAGCTGGGGCTACAGGGAGACTCTGTCTTGAAAAGACCAAAAAAAAAAAATCTTTTTTTTAAAAAAAAAAAGGCGATGTGGTGGTGATACTTATCCCAGCACTGGGGAAGCAGAGGCAGGTGGATCTCTGTGAGTTTAAGGCCAGCCTGGTCTACATAGTTCCAGGCCAGCCAGGGCTGCAGAAAGACCCTGTTTCAAAAAGACAAAAAAAAAAAAAGTTAAATGTATCAACTAAAGCCATAAAAGTACACTATTTCTTAAATCTCCAGGTGGGGAGTAGGGTGCTTCTGATTTAAGACAATGAAAGAAATTCACAAAGAAGCAAAGGGAACAACAGATGGGCAGGAAGGTGTTTCAACTGACCTTGGATGGAGCAACATCAACAAATATGCACATTCTAACCACCTAAGGGAAATGTAACAACAAACAGAAGGCACTGATGCCCTTCACAGAGAGCTGATTCCCTGCAAACACCACCCCACGGGGAACAGAATAAAAATTAACCCAAAGAGGCCATGTACTCCTTTTATTCTTTTTTTTTTTTGGTCTTTTCAAGGACGGGTCTCCCTGTAGCCCCAGCTGTCCTGGACACCCTCTTGTAGACCGGCTCGGCCTTGAACTCACACAAGGATCCACCTGCCTCTGCCTCCAAGTGCTGATTGGCGTCGCCACCACGCCCGGCCATGTAACCTTTTAAAAGGCACAGGTGTGGTGGTGGTGTACGCTTTTAATCCCAGTAATCCAGAATGAGTTCAAGGCGCTGCCAGCCTGGTCTACATGTGAGTTCCAGGACAGCGGGGCTACACAGGAGACCCTGTCTCAAAAAAACCAAAACAAAACAAAAAACCAATAAAAAAAAACTTAACCCACAAGAAAGAAGTACAAGAGTCAAAGAGACATATTGAAGAGATGCTCAACTCCCTGGGTTAGAAAAGAAAATTAGAGAGCCTACATATCACTCAGTGCTTCCCATACAAGTGTGAGGACCTGAGTTCAGATCTCCTGCCCCCATGTAAAAGCCAGGACCTGGTGGTGTACACTGGACCCAGTAATGGGGAAGTGGAGACAGGTAGATTCTGGAGGCCCATTGGCCAGACTATCCAGATGAATCAGTGGCAGGTTCAGTGAGCGACTCTGTCTCAAAAACATGGTGGTTATGGATCTATTGGCAATTGATACCTGCTGAGAGAGGGCGGAGGGAAGAGTTCGAGTTTTCTTTACTGTGTAATGCCTGGTAGGTTGATCGGACTCCAAGGGCTTAGACCACCACAAGAGCATTTGGGGACCACCAATTAGACTCCTAGGCCTTTAAAAAAAGACAACTAATAATAGAGGACGTGAGGGTGGTGAGGTGAGAGTGGAGATGGGGCAAGGGCTCTAAATGCGATCAAAATGCATCGTACGAATTTTAAAAATGAAGTGGGTAATGACAGAAGACACCCAATGCTAACCTCTGCCCTTGTTGTGCGTGTGCCTGTATTACGAACAGAGACCAGACACACATTATACATATACATACACCAAAAAAAACAAATACACACTACACACAGAGCTTGGACTGGACTGAGGCTCATGGTAAAGCACTTTCCTGCCATGTATGAGGCCCTTGGTTTTACCCCCAGCACCATAGAGGAGGAGAGAGGAGAGAGAGAGAGAGAGAGAGGAGGAGAGAGAGAGAGAGAGAGAGATCTCATCTTTTCACTCATCAGATTTGCAAAAATAAAAAGCCAAACTATTCTTTTTTTGGTCTTTTTCAGACAGGATCTCCCTGTAGCCCCAGCTGGCCTGGAGCTCACTCTGTAGACCAGGCTGGCCTTGAACTCACAGAGATCCACCTCCCTCTGCCTCCCAAGTACTGGGATTAAAGGTGTGTGCTACCACACCCTGCTAAAGCCAAACTATTAATATCTGGGTTGTTGAGCTGTTTGACACAGGCTCTTCCACATGGATCCTGTACAGAGGAATTGGTGAGTGTGACAGAAGTTTTTTGCTTCTTAAAAATCTTTAAAATGATCTTAATTTTGATCTCACTACTCGTTTAAGGTAAAGATTTAAACTCAATAATTTCCCAGATTGTTTACGGGATTGCCCAGCACTTTCTGTTCCATTATTTGTACTTTTCTCTATGATGTTTGTCTCTCATTTCATAACATACTTGAGTTGTTGTGTGCTTGTGCATGACACACATGTGTACAATGTGTGGAGTGAACATATTCCCTATGTGTGGGAGGCCAGAAGTTGATGTTGGGTGGCTTCCTTTTCTTCCCCCCTTTTTTTTTTTTTTTCGTGGTCTTTGAGACAAGGTCTCCCTGTAGCCCCAGCTGGGCCTGGAACTCACTATGTAGACCAGGCTGGCTTAAACTTACAGAGATCCTCCTGCCTCTTGCCTCTTAAGTTGCTGGGATTAAAAGCATGCACCACCATGCCTGGCCCCTACCTGATGTTTGTTTTGTGTTTGTTTGTTTGTTTGGTCTTTTTTGCTTTTGAGACAGGGTCTCCCTTTATTCCCAGCTGGCCTGGACTTCTATGTAGACCAGGCGTCTTGAACTCACAGAGATCTGCCTGCCTCTACCTCCCAGTGCTGGGATTAGAGGTGTGTGCCAACCACGCTCGGCTCCCACCTGATTTTTTGAGACAAGTTCTCTCACTGAACCCAGGGTTCACTGACCAGGCTAGACTGAGTGGCCTGTGGGCCCCCAGCATATCTTGCTTCTGCCTCCGGGCACTGGTATTATATTATAGGCGCATTACCCATACCCACTTGTTTTGTGTGGGTTCTGGGATCCAACTCAGGTCCTATGCTTGTGCAGCAAGCATGTGACTAACTCAGCCATCGCCCAACCCCAGGTTTGATAGTATTTACTAGGAGTGGGCTTAGTGTGTGGTTAAAAACACCACACCACACACTACAACACACACACACACACACACACAGCCAGGCCAGGCTGGTGAGTCTGGGCTTTATCTATGGGCAATGAGGTGACAGGAAAGTGACAGCTTTCAGCCTCATTTCTGTCCCTGTAGCCAAATGCACGTCCTTTGGTGGAACTATGTCTTAAGCAAATAGTAGCCAAAGCTAGGTGAGTACTATCTGTGCCAGAGGTGCCACAGGGGATGATAGTCTGTTAAGAGTCAGGCATGTTCTCTGGGCCTCCAATGCCAGCCCTGCCCTGGACCAGTGGGTAAGAATTTCAGGGAGAGTTCATGGGAGGAGTTAACTCCGTCTCAGAAGTCAGTGAATTCCTTATCCTCAGTCACCGGAGCAGAATCTCCACAGGGGACAACGTGTGAAGTTGATCTCCTCTGAGAGGTGCATCTTTGTGCTTTATGGTGGCTGTGGGAGCTTCTGTCAGGACTGTGGCGCTCACAGCTCTAACATGCTGTAACATCCCAGAAAGCTGGTCCACGCTGCGTGGTCGTTGCCTTTCTCCTCTATGGTATTGAGCAAAGGTCTTCCATTCGGATTAGCAATGCAAAAAGGGTCTGCCCCTGCCAATCCCCGACCCCCAGCATGTGGGGTTTGCTTTTCGCTGGGTTTCTTATGACAGCTGCCTCAAGGTCATTAGTGTGTAAATTCCTTTGGCTGCTAAGGTGCATTCTGGGTCATAAACCAGCTTCTTCCTCTAGGTAATCCTGTCTGACTCCACAGCTGTCTAGACAATGGAAAAATTAACACCAAGAAATAGACTAGCTCAGAAAACTTTGTAACCAAGTACACAACACCACACACACACGCACACACAACACACCACACACACACACCACACACACCAACCCTCTGGATTTGTGGTGAGAAAAGTGAAGCCAGTTAGTTAATGATGTAGGGATCCCCTCTGTAGCCCATCCTGGGTAGTAAGACCCCCACGTGTCAGGATTGTGTTCTTCTTTAACAGGTAATTCCTTGCCAGAAGGTGCAACCCTGCCTCATCCTGATAGGTCAGTTTGTGCATTTTTGTGTTTTACTTAAAAGCAAAGTACACCAAATCTTAAAAAAAAAAAAAAAACAAAAATTCAAAATAATGGCCTCTCTTTCTCTCTCTCTCTCTCTCTCTGTGTACTGTTGTGTTTGTGTTGCTATGTGGTGTGTGTATGTGTGTGTGGTGCATGTGGCCAGAGCATTTGTGTGGAGTCACATTCTCTCCTTCCGCCATGTGGGAAACCCAGGGACTGAACTCAGGTTACCAGTGCTTAGTGGAAGTGCCTTTACACTAAACCTTTTCCACTGTTTGTTATTTTTTTCATGTTTTTATTTTACCTATTGTGTCTTGTGTACATACACGACATACATGTATGTCATGGTGTTTGTGGAGTGCTTGTAGAGGCAAAAAGACTCGGATCGCTGGAGTTCAAGTTATGAGTTATGAGCTAGCCTAATGTGGGTGTTGGGAACCAAACCTGTGTCTCTGCAAAGCAAGCACACAATGCTTCTGATGCTGAGCATTTCTCCAGCTCTGTTTCATGAATTCTTAGAATCTACAGCACTGGGGCTCAAGGCATATGGTGGTTGAGGATCCAAACTTGGGTCTTTTGTCTGCACAGCAAGTACTCTTACCCACCAACCATCTTCCAGTCCCCGTTCCCTGAAATTTTACTATGATTAGTAAGATCCTACCTTTTTTTTTTTTTTATTTTTTTTTATTTTTGTATGTGTATGACAAATGTATTGTCTGCATGCAGGTCTGTGCACCGTGGTCGTGCAATGCCGCGGAGGTCAGAAAGAGGGTCTCGGTATTCCCCTGGAACTGGAGTTCTCCTGGAATTGGAGTTTACAGACGGTTCTTAGCCACCATGTGGTTGCTGGGGATCGACCCGGGTCCTTTGCAAGAGCACGGTCCCGCTACCTTAACCGCTAGGCTATCTCTCCAGCCCGTAAGACCCTACCTTAAACCATCAAAACTGCTTCTGCTTTCCTCAGGAAACTGGATTGGCCCAGCAAATGGTTTGACACCTGTTTTTCCAGATGAGGAAGTAATGGAAGTTCAGACAGATTAACAGAGGTGGCAAGGGTCACAGGGTCACCACAGAGCCAGTCTTACTGTGATTCCTAGCTGGTGACAGACACCAAATGCTTTGGGTGGGGGTGGGGTCAGACAATAGGATCCTTAAAAGGTCTCTGTCTGGACTTTTATACTAAGCCTGGGACTGTCCTCTGTCATCTAAGTAGACCACAGGGAAAGCCTCACATGGAGTTTCTGAAGGCTGCCTGGGCTGGTGGGCCTGGTGGGACTGCTGGTACTGCTGGGGGTCCGAGGTGGGGGGATGAGTATAAGAACCGGAAAGGACAGTATCCACGGTCTGAACCAGGAGGTAGTGGTGGTTGAAGGGCATGTTCCGCCCTATTCTTCCCCTTCTCCAGGCTTTCCATTCCCTCTAAGAGGGGTCTTCTTATCTTCTTATTATTAACATTCTTTTATTTTTGGTATTTTTGGGACAGGGTCTCTGTTTTGGTCCCAGCTGGCTGGAGCTCGCTTGTAGACCAGGCTTGGCCTTGAACTCACAGAGCATCCACTGTCTCTGCCTACGATTGCTGGGTTAACGGGTGTTGCCCATGCTGGTCTTATTAACATTCTTGATAAGATCTCTCCATATGACCCAGGCTGACCTAAACTTTCTATGTTGCCCAGGCTGGCTTTGAACTCACAATCCTCCTTCTTCAACCTTCTGAATGTGCACAACTATTGTTTTTATTAGAGAATGTGTCTGTCCACAGGCCTGCGGCTCACTAAGTACGCTAGGCTGATTGGCCAGCGAGCCCCCAGGATCCTCCTGCCTTACCTTCCTGATGCCTGGGCATACAAGCAACCACCTCCCAAACAACCCCACCACACACACACACACACACACACACCACACACCACACACTCTCTCTCTCCTCATCTCTCTCTCTCTCTCATTCTTTTTTTTTTTTTTTTTTGTCTTTTTTCGAGACAGGGTCTCCACTGTAGCCCAGCTATCCTGGAACTCACTTCGTAGACAGGCTGGCTTTGAATCCCAAAAGATCTGCCTTGCCTCTGCTCCACGTGCAGGATTTTTTTTTTTTTTTTTTTTTTTTGTCTTTTCCAAGACAGGGTTCTCCCTGTAACCCAGCTGTCCTGAGATTTCACTGTGTAGACCAGGGCTGGCCTTGAACTCAACAAGGATCCGCCTTGCCTCTGCCTCCCAAGTGCTAGGATTACAGCATGCGCCACCACACCCGGCTCAACTTTCTTTTTTATGTGGGTTCTGGCAATCAAACTTCATGTCCTTGTTCCTGCAAGGCAAATGTTTTCCCAGCTGAGCTTTCTCCCAAGCCCTGTTTTATATTTTTAATGAGGAAATGGTTGGCATAAAAATAATCCTGCCTTTCTCATCACGCACGCTTCTTCTGGTGCGGGGGAGCCAGGCTGCCTTGCAGGAGTGCTTCCAAGCTCTGGATGGCTGGTGATTGGGCCATGTAGTGGTCCTTGGTGGTCTAGCCCTGGGCCTCCACAACTACAGGTGCCGGTGATATAGGGAGGCTGTCTTTAGTCTCAGGACTCTCAAACTGAGCAACTGGTCTGACCCACTTGCAGAGCAATTGCTCTTTGCTTTAAAAAACTATTTATGAACATTTTTTTATTTATAACATGTTATAAAATTTATTTATTTATGTGAGTGGGGAAGCAGTGTGTGCCTCCACTGATGTGGAGGTCAGCGGACTGTAGGGGTCAGTTCTCTCCGTTCAGCAATGGGGGGGGGGGGGGCTATTTACTGCTGAGTATCCTTTAATCTTCTTTCTCTCTTTCTTTTTTTAAATTATAAATTTAAAAATTAAAACAAAGGTTTTTTTTTCTTATGTGTATGAATGGTATGTCTGCATCAAGTTCTGTGAACCCGTTCCTGACAAGTGTCCGCGTAGAAGAGGGGTCGGATTCTATGGAATGTGAGTCTCCTGGAATGGTTGGAGTTCAGATGGTTTCTAAGCTGCCATTGGTGGGTGCTGGGGCTCTGCAAGAGCAGTCCGTGTTTTTGCTTCTAACCGCTAAGGCCTTCTTCCAGCCCCTCTTTTTCTTTTTAAAGTAATTTAAAAAATTTTATTCTATTTTCTTTTTGTGTAAGCAGTTGTATTGCCTGCGTAGATCCTAAGTGCACCTATGTGTGTAGATGCCTGCGGCGGTCAGACAAGAACGTCAAATCTCCTGGAATGGTTCCTTAGAATGATGCTCAGCAAAATATGTTGGTGCTGGAAATCAAACCCAGGTCCCTTGGAGAGCAGCCAGTGCTCTTAACCACGAGCCATTTCTCCAGCCTCAAACACGAGGTGTTTTCATCTCTCCCCACAACATGTGTTTTCTTCAGTGACTTTGGACTCCTACCCCCAAGGGAGATATTTGGAATCAGACCCCGTTCCCCCCAGGCGTCTTCGTAAGAGCTAATATCGCTCGAATCCATAGGAACTTTTGACATCGGTCCACCAGTGGCCGTCCATCTTTCTTTTTTCCTCAGCTGACGAATCTATGGAAGATGAAACGACGGAAAGAGGGACTGTAAATCCCAAATCACGGATAATTTGTGCCAAACAATGGGAGCCTGGGTGGGCGGTTGGAATGAGGAATGACCCCGTAACGGCTCAAGTATCTTGAACACTGGTCAGTCTGGTGCGCACTGCTTTGGGGAGGGTCAAGATGCCTTAGGAGGTATGGCCTTGCAGAGAGCAAGTACGTCACTGGGGCGGCTTTGAGAGTTCACAGCTTTGCCCACTTCCTCCTGTTTCTGCTTCCTGTGCCTGATGAAGATGTCAGAACTCAGCTTTTTGCTCCTGCCACATCGATTTTGATGGATACTTCTCCTTCTGGAACTGTAAGGCCAAAACCGCTGCTGTAAGTCGCCTTGGTCCTGGTGTTTATCGCGGCAACAGAAAAGTGGCTATTCGTTTAGAACAAAACAAAAAGACTGGAAAGGATAAGGGCAGCGCTGGAGCGCAGGAGCTGGAGGGAACGAGGACCACTCGGAGTCAGCCCGAGGACAGGGCAGGTGGCCAGAGCCAAAGTCCCACTTTCTCTCCTGTGCTGTAGGAAAATTGCAGTCCTCAATAATTCTAGTGGAAAGCAATGTCCACACCCCTAGAAGCGGAAGCAGAGACCTGGCCTGGACTGCGGAGCGGACTTTGCCTCTGCCTCCTCCTTCCTTTTACCGCCCTGTCTACCCGACTGTTGTCACGGGGAAAATTATTCTTCTAAGTTGTGATTGATGAAATGATTTGATTTGGCGTAGAAATGACCATTTTCCACCTAAAATGATCTATTTATTTTTTATTTTTATGTATAAGGTGTTTATGTCATGCGAGCCTGACATCTGATTATGTGCACCACATGTGGTTGAGGTACCCTCAGAGATCAGAAGACGGTGGCAAAGCCCCTGGAGCTCGAGTTCCAGGTGATATGAGGTGTCTTGTAGAGCTGGGAACTGCGCTTGGTCCTCGCTAAGAGCAGTAAGTGTTCTTACTACTGAGCCATCTCTCATAGCCCCATGAAAATTATGTGTGTGTGTGTGTGTGTGTGTGTGTGTGTGTGTGTGTATGCTACTTACACCAGGATGCCGTTAAAACATGGCAAAGTGTAATGGAGTCTCTGCCTTGTATCCTGAGCAAGGTGGCCCTGCTGCTCTCTGATAGGACAGTGTGTTGGTCAGCTTTATGTTACTGGAGAAAAATGCCTGAGATGCTAACTTTAAATAGGAAATGGTCACTTGGCTCACAGTTCTGGAAGGATCAAAGTGTAAGGGAGGATCTACTGGTGTAATCACTGGTGAAGGAAAGAAAGTGCCTCATCCTGGTGGACGTGTGTGTAAGAACAGCCTATCCAGTCTCCAAATGGGACAGAGAATTACCCCCACCAATAACACATGGACTTCCCATTGGACCCTCTTAAAAATCCACAGCACCTTTTGGGGCTGGAGAGATGGCCTAGCGGTTAAGAGCGCTGGACTTCTCTGACACAGGACCCGGGTTCGATCCCAGCACCCACATGGCGGCTGAGAACCGTCTTTAACTCCAGTTCCAGGGGAAGCCCGACACCCTCTTCTGGACCTCCTCAGCATTGCACAAACATGGTGCCAAAACTACCTACAGCAGACAGTTACCTTCAATACACATAAAAAAAAATAAAGTTAAATTAAAAAGAATCCACAGCACCTTTCAATACTGCTGTCCTGGGGCCATGTGGCTTTTGGTAGCCTCTAGAGTTTGGTGAGGGCTGGAGCCAGCCCAAAATGTGAGATTTGGGTCTGCTTCCAGTCCAGGGGCTGACTCCCTTAGGCTTGTTGGTTCTAGTTATTGTCCTGGGGTGACATATGAGGGATGGCCGTCAAGCTTCTGGGAAGGCTGCATAAACTCTGGTGCCCTCAGTGGCCCCCTGAGGCAGAAGCCACTAACCATGTGGTGTCTTGACGCACTCCGCCTGCCTCTTCTAGGAGCGGTCATCTTGGGAACCTCTGTCCCCAGATTCCTGGCCCTCTGAAATGTCTGGGGATGACACTCAGAGGCATGGGAAAAAATGGCCCCTGAAAATAGAGTGGCCAATGACATGAAAGGGCTTTTCAGGGACTATTAACAAAGCACCGGAAAGGTCAGCATGTCCCCAGCCTTTGAAGCTGCTCTCTGCAGGAAGCAGATTTGAATTTTCCCAGTAAGAGGAACCACTGGGCCCCAAGGCCAGCTGAATGGATCTCTGTCTGCTAGAGCAGAGGGAGGAGCTCCCTGTCCATCGGAGGAGACCAGAAACAGGTATTCTCTGAAACGGTCTTGGGGCCAGGGTGGCAGGGTGGCATGTGCACTTCACCTGACGTTTCTGGCCTCTGTTGTTTGGCCTGTGATACCTGGGGCCAGCAGGGGGCTGAGAGCCCCAAACACTCTGATCCTCCCCACCGGACATGGAATCCACAAGTTGAAGAGATGAGGCACTCAGAGCTTGACAGGCCCCCACCAGGCCAGGTTGAGGTCAGGACAGGGAGAGCCCAGGGGGCCACATTTAAGGAGGCACTGGGTCTCTGGGTTATGAAATCTCAAGGGTGAAATCAGAGCACGAGTGCCTTCCTTAACGTGCCCCCCCTACCCCCACCCCGTGCTTCTGTGCCCTCCCTGCATCCCAGCCCTGATCCAGCTCTGTCAGTCAAGACTCTGGACCTTCTGCCCAGATGGCTAGCGAGCCCATGATAGATAGCCTTGCTCGGGTGTGACAGCCCCTGTCCTGAGGGGACTTTGCTGTGGCAACAGTGAGCCTCTTGCTCAAAAGAGCGGTTTCTCTAAGTTCAGCAATAACCGGTTTCCCATGGCAGCATCCAGGAGGCAGCACCATGTCCATTCCTGCTCTGCGCATGGCCACCTGAAATGGTTCTGTGGGTGCAGAGGGCAAGGCAGACCTGGCTTTGTACCCAGCTTTCCCCTGCTACAAGAGCAAGGCCCAGAGGGAGACCTAAAGGAAGCTGGAGTCTGTGGGAAAGGGGCTGTGGTGTACATGAGCATGTGTTGTGTCTCTGTGTGTGTATTATGTGTGTGTGTGTGTTGTGTCTGACAGTGAGTGTGGTGGTATGTGTATGTCTCTGTAACTGTTGATATGGGTGTGGTTATGTAGGTATAGGTCACTGTGCTGTGCGTGATTCGTACTATATGTAATATGTGTTTGTATGTATATCTTGGTTTCAATATGTGTAGGTATGTGTTGTACTGGTTTACACATATGATGTGTGTGTATCTGTGGTATGTTGTGTGGTATATGTACTGTGTTACACATATGATGTGTGTGTATCTGTGCCTTCTTTATGATGTATCTGTATGTGTCCTCAGTATACATGTGATATGTATACAATCTGGGTTAATGGGTTTATGTGTATCTGTGTGTGTGAGTGTGTACCTTTGGGTACACATGTGATAGTGTATATACCTGTGATACTTTGTGATGTTTCTGTGTACACTGTGTGATGTGTTGTATCTATGGTATTGGATNTGAGTTCAAGGCCAGCCTGGTCTACATAGTGAGTTCCAGGACAGCTGGGGCTACAGGGAGACCCTGTCTCAAAAAAACAAAACAAAACAAAAAACAAAAAAACTTAACCCACAAGAAAGAAGTACAAGAGTCAAAGAGACATATTGAAGAGATGCTCAACTCCCTGGGTTAGAAAAGAAAATTAGAGAGCCTACATATCACTCAGTGCTTCCCATACAAGTGTGAGGACCTGAGTTCAGATCTCCTGCCCCCATGTAAAAGGCCAGACATGGTGGTGTACCTGTGACCCCAGTAATGGGGAAGTGGAGACAGGTAGATTCTGGAGGCCCATTGGCCAGACTATCCAGATGAATCAGTGGCAGGTTCACTGAGAGACTCTGTCTCAAAAAATATGGTGGATATGGATCTATTGGCAATTGATACCTGCTGGGAGAGGGAGAGTCAGTTTTTCTTACTGGTGTAATGCCTGGTAGGTTGATCGGACTCCAAGGGATAGACCACAACAAAGAGCATTTGGGGACCACAGATTAGACTCAATAGGCCTTTAAAAAGAAAGACAAATAATAATAGAGGACGTGAGGGTGGTGAGGTGAGAGTGGAGATGGGGCAAGGGCTCTAAATGCGATCAAAATGCATCGTACGAATTTTAAAAATGAAGTGGGTAATGACAGAAGACACCCAATGCTAACCTCTGCCCTTGTGTGTGTGTGCCTGTATAGACACAGAGACAGATAGACACACATATACATACATACATACACAAACAAACAAATACACACATACACACAGAGCTTGGACTGGACTGAGGCTCATGGTAAAGCACTTTCCTGCCATGTATGAGGCCCTTGGTTTTACCCCCAGCACCATAGAGAGAGAGAGAGAGAGAGAGAGAGAGAGAGAGAGAGAGAGAGAGATCTCATCTTTTCACTCATCAGATTTGCAAAAATAAAAAGCCAAACTATTCTTTTTTTGGTCTTTTTCAGACAGGATCTCCCTGTAGCCCCAGCTGGCCTGGAGCTCACTCTGTAGACCAGGCTGGCCTTGAACTCACAGAGATCCACCTCCCTCTGCCTCCCAAGTACTGGGATTAAAGGTGTGTGCTACCACACCCTGCAAAAGCCAAACTATTAATATCTGGGTTGTTGAGCTGTTTGACACAGGCTCTTCCACATGGATCCTGTACAGAGGAATTGGTGAGTGTGACAGAAGTTTTTTGCTTCTTAAAAATCTTTAAAATGATCTTAATTTTGATCTCACTACTCGTTTAAGGTAAAGATTTAAACTCAAATAATTTCCCAGATTGTTACGGGATTGCCCAGCACTTTCTGTTCCATAATTTGTACTTTTCTCTAATGATGGTGTCTCTCATTCATAAATACTTGACGTTGTAGGTGTGCTTGTGCATGTACACACATGTGTACATGTGTGGAGGTGCACATATTCCCTATGTGTGGAGGCCAGAAGTTGATGTTGGGTGGCTTCCTCAAACACTCTCCATCTGATTTTTTTTTTTTTTTCGTGTCTTTGAGACAAGGTCTCCCTGTAGCCCCAGCTGGCCTGGAACTCACTATGTAGACCAGGCTGGCTTCAAACTTACAGAGATCCTCCTGCCTCTGCCTCTTAAGTGCTGGGATTAAAGGCATGCACCACCATGCCTGGCCCCTACCTGATGTTTGTTTGTGTTTGTTTGTTTGTTTGGTCTTTTTGAGACAGGGTCTCCCTTTAGTCCCAGCTGGCTCGGAGCTCACTATGTAGACCAGGCGGGTCTTGAACTCACAGAGATCTGCCTGCCTCTACCTCCCAAGTGCTGGGATTAGAGGTGTGTGCCACCACGCTCGGCCTCCCACCTGATTTTTTGAGACAAGTTCTCTCACTGAACCCAGGGTTCACTGACCAGGCTAGACTGAGTGGCCTGTGGGCCCCCAGCATATCTTGCTTCTGCCTCCGGGCACTGGTATTATAGGCATGCATTACCATACCCACTTGTTTGTGGGGTTCTGGGGATCCAACTCAGGTCCTCATGCTTGTGCAGCAAGCATGTGACTAACTCAGCCATCGCCCAACCCCAGGTTTGATAGTATTTACTAGGAGTGGGCTAGTGTGTGGTTAAAAACACACACACACATACACACACACACACACACACACACACACACACACACAGCCAGGCCAGGCTGGTGAGTCTGGGCTTTATCTATGGGCAATGAGGTGACAGGAAAGTGACAGCTTTCAGCCTCATTTCTGTCCCTGTAGCCAAATGCACGTCCTTTGGTGGAACTATGTCTTAAGCAAATAGTAGCCAAAGCTAGGTGAGTACTATCTGTGCCAGAGGTGCCACAGGGGATGATAGTCTGTTAAGAGTCAGGCATGTTCTCTGGGCCTCCAATGCCAGCCCTGCCCTGGACCAGTGGGTAAGAATTTCAGGGAGAGTTCATGGGAGGAGTTAACTCCGTCTCAGAAGTCAGTGAATTCCTTATCCTCAGTCACCGGAGCAGAATCTCCACAGGGGACAACGTGTGAAGTTGATCTCCTCTGAGAGGTGCATCTTTGTGCTTTATGGTGGCTGTGGGAGCTTCTGTCAGGACTGTGGCGCTCACAGCTCTAACATGCTGTAACATCCCAGAAAGCTGGTCCACGCTGCGTGGTTGTTGCCTTTCTCCTCTATGGTATTGAGCAAAGGTCTTCCATTCGGATTAGCAATGCAAAAAGGGTCTGCCCCTGCCAATCCCCGACCCCCAGCATGTGGGGTTTGCTTTTCGCTGGGTTTCTTATGACAGCTGCCTCAAGGTCATTAGTGTGTAAATTCCTTTGGCTGCTAAGGTGCATTCTGGGTCATAAACCAGCTTCTTCCTCTAGGTAATCCTGTCTGACTCCACAGCTGTCTAGACAATGGAAAAATTAACACCAAGAAATAGACTAGCTCAGAAAACTTTGTAACCAAGTACACACACACACACACACACACGCACACACACACACACACACACACACACACACACCAACCCTCTGGATTTGTGGTGAGAAAAGTGAAGCCAGTTAGTTAATGATGTAGGGATCCCCTCTGTAGCCCATCCTGGGTAGTAAGACCCCCACGTGTCAGGATTGTGTTCTTCTTTAACAGGTAATTCCTTGCCAGAAGGTGCAACCCTGCCTCATCCTGATAGGTCAGTTTGTGCATTTTTGTGTTTTACTTAAAAGCAAAGTACACCAAATCTTAAAAAAAAAAATGTATTCATATTATTTGTTGTGTGTGCCTCTCTTTCTCTCTCTCTCTCTCTCTCTGTGTATGTTTGTGTTTGTGTATGTATGTGTGTGTGTGTATGTGTGTGTGGTGCATGTGCCAGAGCATTTGTGTGGAGTCACATCTCTCCTTCCGCCATGTGGAACCCAGGGACTGAACTCAGGTTACCAGGCTTAGTGGAAGTGCCTTTACACTAAACCTTCCACTGTTTGTTATTTTTTTAATGTATTTTATTTTTACCTATGTGTATATGTGTACATACACGACATACATGTATGTCATGGTGTGTGGATGCTTGTAGAGGCCAAAAGAGACTCGGATCGCCTGGAGTTCAAGTTATTGAGTTATGAGCTACCTAATGTGGGTGTTGGGAACCAAACCTGTGTCCTCTGCAAGAAGAACAAATGCTCTTGACTGCTGAGCCATTTCTCCAGCTCTGTTTCATGAATTCTTAGAATCTACAGCACTGGGGTCATAGGCATATGGTGGTTGAGGATCCAAACTTGGGTGCTTTTGTCTGCACAGCAAGTACTCTTACCCACCAAACCATCTTCCAGTCCCCGTTCCCTGAAATTTTACTATGATTAGTAAGATCCTACCTTTTTTTTTTTTTAATTTTTTTTTATTTTTGTATGTGTATGAATGTATTGTCTGCATGCAGGTCTGTGCACCTGTGTCGTGCAATGCCGCGGAGGTCAGAAGAGGGTCTCGGATTCCCCTGGAACTGGAGTTCTCCTGGAATTGGAGTTACAGACGGTTCTTAGCCACCATGTGGGTGCTGGGGATCGAACCCGGGTCCTCTGCAAGAGC